>OMNW01012214.1:3138-27843 GCA_900303245.1 Selene dorsalis | reverse complement strand
CCTCCTCCTCTTATCAATCTCCAGGTGCACTCATGTGCTCGCTTGTTCAAAACTCCTCTCTTGTTGCATTGAAAGCCAAGTGGATCTCTAGATAGTCCAACTCTGGGGCATGCCTTTGCCATATGAGGCTTAATGGTTTGATACGATGTTGAGAGGCAGTAATTCAAGGGCTTACCTAACTGAAATAATAAGCAATAAGAACGTGAGATACATTCAAAAAAGTGATGAGTAAACCACCTACCTATCTGAACCCACCTAAACTTAAGTATCAGTCAGATGGCCACAATATAGTGCAGTTCAAACCCTGAAGCTCTGTTGTATGAACTGAAGTATTACTTCATTGACACCACCATACGCTCCAAATCAGTGGTTTTCACAGAATGTAAATGATTTCTTATCTATTTTTTCCATTTCTTCTGTCTGTATCAACAGGTCAGCCATCACTCTTGTGAAAAGTTTGTGTACTCTTGTAACAAGTAGCCTAATTATAGTCTGGTTGTTGTCGCTATATGCATAACAGCAATTTGCAGTCCTGTTTGTGCATTTGTTTGTGACCTCACAATCTCTCTACAAACCACCCAGCAAGTAGAAGTGCCTGTGGGGTGCGAGTTTACAACCTGGAAATCACTGGTGTAGAGTGCACTTCAAGCCCCTTACATAATGCTATATAGTATGCATACTGTATATTGTGTTAGGAAGATAACAAATACCAGGAGTATAGCCACAACAGCAGCATTAATCATACATAAAAAAAAACAAAAACATTTCATGCATTTGGTCTTTGTACAATACTTTTCAGCTTATAGTCATTTGAGAACCTAATCTGCAACAAGAGTCTTAGCTGGCTGGTGGTATCTTTCAGAAACAGCTGGGGGGATTTAGATCTTTATGACAATGAAAATGTATGAGGACAGGAGGTGCAATATAAATTCTGGTATGATGCTTGCCGTACTTGATGGACAATTTGTGGTGCTTCGGAGACAAACGGAGACAAATGCCTGTTGATTTTTGTAGGCTGGACTGCCCGAGGAATCCGTCTGAGCACTGCTCATTCTGTCATCTCTGGCAATGAGAATGAATGTCAGACATTATGCTTGATCAGCTATGACCACTATATTTGCCCCCAGGAAGTGTTGACGAATACTTAAATCACAAGCGTTGACTGAGTCTGCATCTCTGCTCCTCAAAAATCTCTCTTTTCTCCTCACCCCCTTCACTGTCGTTTCTCATTCAGCCCCCCCTCTTCTTTTCTCTCTGCTGTCTCTCTCTTCATCTGAGAATATGATTTGTCATGGTGACTGAGAGAGGAGATAGAAAAAAATGTTTACTTCAGGAAAAAAAATGTCTCTAACGTGTCTTAATGTATTCTTTTAAAAGAATTGACGCAGTGGCACGGAAAAAGATTAATTTATCACGCCATCAAGCACAGGAACAGCTGCAGAGAAAGATGGGTGTAAATTGCGAGTCGCTGACAATGCCTGCGTTACAGATGGATTTCTCTGTCTGCGTTTCATATTGAGATGCGGGGTGTATGAGAGGAGGGGAAGGAAGGGACGGAAGAGAAAAGGGGTTAGGGAAAAAAAAAGCAATTTTGTCAGCTCTCGTCCAAACTTTGTGACGGGGGTAATTTTGATCCATTAGCTCTCAGCTGCTCGCCTTGGCCAATTTTCCATCTTTCTCACTTTCACAAGATCTGCCCCAGGGAGAAATACCTTTGGCCCTAATGGAATCTGTTTTCAATGCAAAATGTGCATGGATACATATCTGTCGGATGCTCTCCTCTCCCACTAACCCATTCTGTTGTTTAAGTCAGTGTGAAATTGTATGCAGGTGTGTGGATTGTTAACAGAATATCAGTCTGCTCATTCTTCCACCGAAGTTAAAAGTTTTTATGTCGAATTCAGGAGAAGTTGGAGCACACGCTGCTCCTACTGTGAATCTGCCTAGAAAAGCCTGGAAGATGGGCAAGAGGCCAAAAAGCCACCCCCACAAAAAACCAGGATTGTGAAATGACAGTAACAGGCAAGATCAAAGGGAAGTGGGGGAGAGAAGAGGGTGAAATGCTGGAGAGCCACCTTCAAAATCGCATCACTGGCTCAGTGAGCATAGCAGCATTTAAGGTGCTATTTGTAATATCTTTGTCCCTCGGCCCACACGATGGAAAACAGATGCAAATGCAGCTACGATTCAATACAAGCGTTTTTTTTTTTTTTTAAGCAATTAATTCATATGTTTCTATTTTGATGAATAGGTCTTTTTGCCAGATGAGATTGTGTGAGCGCAAACCTCACAATGCAAATATTGTGACCACAAAATGCACATTATTAATGCTTGAAATGATCAGGATTATAAAGCATGACCAGAACGCTCTCTATTTGAAGAGAGTCACCATTGCGGTAACCAGATTTGTTTTAAATGCTATGAGGGCTCCATTTAAATGGTAATTTGACTGCATTTTTACACATTCATCCATTCAAACACTGCACATTCTACCACAAGTGTACATTCATACACTGATGTTACATCAGGGCCGATGCGGGGATCAAAGACACTTTAGTACATGGACAGGAAGAACTGGGAATGAAACTGGCGATCTTCCCATTAGTGGACATCATATTCTCAGAGTCACTGCCCCTTCATTTCTTGCCTTCCAGAGTTATCACAGAATCATTCTTGCCCTCTAGCATTGTTCTTGGAGCAGCTTCTCCAGGCCAAGCCTCTTCAACGGCGCAAGATTATATGGCCTCAATCACAGAGGCAGAGTGCTCTCTCAGACCACAGCTCAGCGCTGACTTCCTGTCGCACCTTCCAGGAGGGAGCAGGGCCTCTGTTAACAGAAGAATGTTTTCTGAAAGAGGGATTACTCTACTGTATATTGCTCCATCTCTCCTTCCACACAGCCTTCTCCAGCTCCACGGACTGACCACCCGCGTGGCTGCGGACCTGTGGACCTGTTCCCGAGATTTCTTCGCTTCAGATTAGAAATGCCAATTATGTCTTATCAAGACCGAAGGTCAATAAAATATTGAAGCAACAGTGTTTACTCCGATTAAGCCTCCAAGTGCCAGATAGAGATTATGGGACAGTTCAAATTCTAGTTTGGCCAGAAATAGGGGCACTGTTGAATTATGGATCACACAGCGAGCCTCTGGGAATGCAAAGAATAGATAGGAAGGTAATCCCAGAATGCTGAGGGCCCTGAGAGGGAAGAGAGAGACAAGAGCTGATAGGAGAAGAAGTAGAAAAAAATCTGTGGCCGGACGAGAGTTAGGCATCTTCGTATACTTTCAGCTCTAAACTTACTGTCTGTGAACTGACTGCTTCTCTAGAAAGCCTGTATTAATTTACACTCTGCAATATACCGTGTGCTCAGTTTCAGGTCGCTGAAGCTCAATTTCATTTACATTGGAGACAACAAATATTGCATATACATATTTAACATCGCACAATTGCACCGGCACTGCATCCGGGCGTCAGGGATGACTTTGCATTGCGGTTATTTCCACGTAGCTATAAAAAGTAAGTAAAAGGTAAAGAAGCTGATTCAATAAAGAAAACATATTGTCAGCTGGCAATCTCTCCTACTTCAAACATAATTCAATTTCTCGTATGAAAGGAGATACCACTTTTAATTAAATTTGTTTTAGCTTTCTTTGAAGGTGCAATAGGTGACAGACCTCAATTATAATGTACTAATTAAAAAAAACATAAATAAATAAATATATGAACACGGTGAGGAGAAGGGAGAAAGTGTGTAACTCATAAAGCTTGTGAAGTTCCTGCTATCTCATCATTCCCATTAAAAGAAGGGAGAGCAGCTAAAATTGAAAGTGACGGTGGAGTCTTTAGGAGGTGGCCTGTGATTTCCAAATTATCATATTTTCCGAGTCAATAATAAAAAGCTTATGATAGTGCTAGCTATGCTGACAGGCTTTAATAAGATAGGGTCGCTGGAGCGCAGCAGACTGAGGGCCAAGCAGCTCTGCGTGTGTTTGTGTATGTATCTGAATGTGTGTGTGTGTGTGTGCGTGGTGCACCTGAGAGAGACTGTGCAAAAATGTGTGTTTCTGTGCAAGCACAGTGTGTCTTATTTTGTGCACGTAATGTAAGTGTATGTATGTGTGTGCACCATGTACAGTATGTGTGAGTCATGTGTCAGAGGGAGCACTGTCGTCTACAAACAGGCTGTCAGTTCAAACTAAGAAAATGTAAAACCCGACAGAAAATATAAATCACAACTGTGACTCAGACCCAATCCAGGGATTCCTGTGGCTGTATTTCTGTACCATCTTTGTTTACGAGATGTTTATCATGCACAACGCTGCGAAAAACCTCACAAATTCTTCAGAGTTTACAAGAGCTTGTGTTCAGTGACGTAGTGTCATAGTTTACTGGGTTATTTCTGCAGCAATCATTTGAACAAATGCAACTCTCACGACCATAAAACACTCATAATATTCCCTAATAACATTGTCACTAGAGTTGTGTTATTTTTTTTTATTGGCACGCTATATAGTTATTCTAGAGCACAAATGTAACATAGCCCACTCAGCTCGTGGAAACGTACATAGCTTGATTGCTAATGAGAGGAACCCTGCTGCGTCTAATGTAGGACTGAAACAACCTGAGTATGATGAAAGTTTGCACATTCTGAACTCTGAAAATAGTCTGCCTGCTTACATCGCTGCATGACTATGAGCATCCGTGCACTAATGCCACATACTGTATGATACATGAGCCGCGGTGTCTGGGGACCTCATTGATACCGTATTAGAAGAAAAAATAAAAACTAACAGGTCCATTGGGCACAAGTGTAGATCCTTCATTAGGGCACTGCTCATTGATTTCCCTGTTGGTAATCTCACACTGATGAAGTGAGTGGGTACAAATATTCATGGCCCAGTGATTACCTTGACCCCATCCAACCCACAGCCATTAAGATGTGGGGGTGGAAGGGGGCTGCTGGGTAGGGAAAATTGTCTCTGGGGAGGTCAAGAGGAAAGGTTGTTGGTGGTGATGGTGGTGGCGGTGGTGATGGGGTACTCCAGAGGTTTCAGGCATGTGGGGTAGGAAAGAGGTGTGTGTGTGGGGATGTTGTTTGGTCACTGTGGTGGAGATGAG
The DNA here is from genome assembly GCA_900303245.1 of Selene dorsalis. Classification (NCBI taxonomy): domain Eukaryota; kingdom Metazoa; phylum Chordata; class Actinopteri; order Carangiformes; family Carangidae; genus Selene; species Selene dorsalis. Next base: position 22,722 of record OMNW01012214.1, on the reverse strand, counting down.
ATGGAGAGACAAGCAGAGGGGTGATCAATGCCTGTTGAGTGCTTGTCCAGAAACTAACACACACGCGATTACAACCATGATTAACACAAGCACTCTGTCCTGGTTGTCGAGGGAAACAAGGATTCCCCCACACATGCACAAACACGTGAACGAATAGGGTCAGATGCGTATGTTGCTTGCATCGGAAAGGACAGAGCAGAATCATCTCTGAAAATTCAACCACATCATATGCATGAAAAAAAACTGCAGTCACTGTTCATCTCCCCTTGGACTCCTGTGAGATAACTCCAACTGACTTTTTCACATTCCCAACCAAATCACTTGATGACATCCACTTTGGCTTTTTTTTGCTCATTTCATTAACATAAATATTATTGGCACTTTCTTCACAATCTGACTTATGTGGTTGAAGCTCCTTTACAACTGTATGTGAGAGAGGCTCATTAGAATGGCCCTGCCACTCTGTGACAGCCACAGGAGCCTGTTATGAAAAGCAGGCACTGCCCTGTCCTTTCCAATAACCTTTCCTCAGAAGGAAGAAGACAGGGAGAGACAAAACAGGTAAAGAAAAAAGAAAGACAGCTTGGAAAGTAGAAAGAGAAAAAGTGGAAAAGGTGAATCAAAAAGATGCAAAGTGCCATAGGATGGTCCAACAATGAGGGACAGCACAGCTCGACAAATTACTTTGCCTTTTTTTTTTTTTTTGTTTAGTCAGTGTGGAGGTGGATGGAGGCAGGCTGGAGGTAGAGTGTGGGTAACGGTTGGTGGCATTATCGCCTACATGCCTGACAGGGAGGTCTGAGTCTAAAGCCCTTTCTCATTAGATATGCGAGCACATTAGTGGGGACGGCTGTCTTGCTAAAGGTCAGGGTTGGAGGATGCTGGGACGACGGCGAAGCGCGAAGCGATGAGTGTCCAACCTTCGGTCTCACCTCTTTGAACTTCAATCATTTTGGCCTGGGCTTAATAGGTCCCTGGGGAGGATCAGAAGCAGAAAAGGCATGGGGAGGGGAGGGGAGCCTTAATGGGACATCACGCCACCTTGACATTTTAATTAAGACTCCCAGCCATTAGCATGCCAGAAGTTGGACTGTTAGAATGGCGTGCGTGTAAAAGCGAATGACATGATGCCATTTTTTGTTGAGTTGGTGTGTGACACACATGAATCTATAGGGCAACATGATGAACATACAAGAACTGAAGGATGGAAAGTAATACTCCTAATGCACAACAGCAGCATATACACTGTATAATCATGAGTCAAGCCTGTATATGTTACATAATCTAGAGACATGCTCTTATATTACAAGTGAGGTCTGCTACAATTCTTCTCCTTAATTGTGCATCATTGTTATGGTGTTTCCCCTTCAATTTTCCAGCATTAAACTGAACCGAGTTCATGAATACTTGATGAGAACACACAGTTTAAAACCATACTACACTGCAGCTCTGCCATGCACTACTCCTCAGAACTGCTGCACAGTGGAGACGCTCTAATTTGTTGTTATAAGTGATGACTTTTTGTTTCAGGCAAATAATGTGCTTAATTAAAACTCCCTCTTTTAGGTATTATTGCTGTAAACAGCATGCACGTGGCATCACTGCACTGGGAAGCTGCGACTGCAGTGGTTATGCAATCGATACATATGCAAAGATAGATTTAAAGAACAGAGACGAAATATCAAGTATTACTTTAGCAACCAAATGTAACCATGGTATCACTACTGCATTTATGAAAGAATAAGATAAATAAGTTGTAGTGTAATAACGTTATGTGTCCATGACTCATAAATTAGGTGAAAGCCACCAAAGCTAATTAACATCTGATTAAAGAACATTAATTAAGTCAGGTTACTGTAGAGTCTGTATCTGTTTAAAGAAATGATAATTTCATTGTTTCTAATTGACTGAACATGTTAAAATGGGTATTTTCTTTTCTCAATTCAAGTGTTGCATTTGCTCTAATTAATATTTTTACAATAACAAAGGATCACATAACTATATGTGGTCATGTTGTCAAACCCCAAAATAACTTTCTCTTGATTCTGTTCCTCCTCTTCAGTGTGTTTCTGTGTCGTTTCACTTTAACTTTTGGTTTCACTGCAGAAGGCAGCTGTTTGCAGTGGAAGTGAAGTTCACTGTCTGCCTGTCACCAAACAGCAGACAAGCTGAATCTGGTAAAGTTAGCAGGTAAAAAGAGATGTTTCACTCAGGGGCCAGTGGAGACCAAAGCTGAGCTAAAAGGAGGATTAATATTGGATTTACAACAGTCAGACAGAAACAAATGCTCTTATTGATCCATGTCTGCTGGATATGTAAATAAGTAACAGTATGCAGTTCTACTTTACAAAATGTTAATGGTGCGGTTAAAGCTTTTTTTCTTCTGCCCTACGTGACAAAAAATCAGAAATTTCAGGTTTAATTCATGCTAATTTGATAGCCTCTGCAAATTCTACACATTTTAGATAAATATTTATCTGAAAATCCAATGTCTCTGACTACCCTCAATGAGTATGGGCACAACAATGACTCAAAGCAAATACTGCACAGCAAAAACACCATAGTTTATGAAGCAGTTAACTTACTGTGATTTTATTCCTCCACAGCCTCAGAGTCTTTCAGTTCTATTGTGTGTGTTATACAAAAAAAAACATAAGTAAGTGTAAAAAGCTGGTAACATACCGAAGAAAAATCCAAGAATTTAAAATTGGTTTTGATTAGCTACATCTGAAACAGAATTGAAAGCGACAGAATGTAAACAAACCCAGCCTCACAGATACACACATGAGCATACGCACAGTCTTCCTATTGTTTTTTCTAACCTCCAAATTACAGCTGGTGTGATGATCTTAATAGACTTCTCTCTATAGCCTCGAATTTGACAAATCCCATCTTGAGCTATGAAGAAAGAAGGCACTATTGATCTATGGGGCCTCCTAATTCATCACAGTGCCTGAAGTTCCTCAAAAAAATGTTTGACCAAGGGGGTTATTCAATACTATTTTCTTCCTGGGTCCACAGAATGAAACTGCTCTTCTTCTGCAAAAAAAAAGTGAATGATGACAGGTGTCTGGAGAGGATGAGATTTGCAACAGAAAGTCTCTCTGTTGCCTTTCACTTCTGCAAGCTTCATTGACAACATGAAAAGTCTCTGAGCTCTCCAACCAATGATTTACAGACCAGAACAGCACGGACGTCCCCAGTCTCCTTTTACTTATCTACTGCACTGGAATAGCGCACTCTATGGATGCACGGCTTCTTCTGAATACCACTGGCCACTGTGTAAAACTGGCCCATGGGGACATCAACCAGAATTATCCACAAGTTAACTCGATAACGAATTAAGTCGTCAGCCAAACAGCCTCAGTGCATGCCATCGTATCATTCTGGTCACCACATATGAGCTCTGTCCAAGGCCTACAGATGGTATAGCACATGTTTAATTGTGTTTTGTTACCTTCATCTCATGCAGGGTCTTGTCCTCTGAGAGGGTCCAGGTCTCCATATACTCCCACAACAGACCAGACAAACGTAGCAATCTTTATAAGTGCAGAGGGAAGCCATTGTAAAGGCACTGACCCTGTAGAGAACAGGGCACTAATAGCAGTACCTCTTAAGCCAAATGCAATAGCAACTGACAAGCCTTATTCCAAAGTGCATGGGGAACTGACTCCTGTACAATATACTGTATCTCAAGTGTATAGCAAAGCATGAAGACACAAAAGGTATGTGCTGTGTGCAGAGAGGATACTTGGAAAAGTAAGTACAAAAAAGTCAGTGTTTTTCCTCCACTCATCAAACTGGCTCCGTCAGCTCTCCTGACCAGCACAATGTGATCTTAATGGTGACTGAAGGATCTCATTTGACATGAAGGTGCAAGAAACCAGAACGGGTTAAAGTATCCATTGCTAGTCAGTGGAACAGATAACACACTGAAGACTAAACAACAGTGCTGCCTGCTCTTTAGTGAGATGTAGGCTTTATTCTGTATACTGTGTAACCTTACCAAAGAACTGTATATAAACTGGGACAAATATCATTTGAAGAGGAACTATTCAAGATTTTTTTACCTTAATCGAACAGCTTCAGAGTTATTGTGATGGTTACAGGACTTGTTACAGGTAAAACCATCCTTGCAAGATCAGTGCCTGCGCACCCGGTGTCCCAGCTCTCATCTCGGCGGCACCACGACACAAACACGCCCGGTACTTCTCCTTTCAATTGCTCTAGGATAAAAAATGTTATATTCGTATTAGTAACAGTGCACAAAATGAAACTGAACACAATGAAACTCACATGCAGGGGTCTATGATGAATATAATATCTAGCTAATATGATAGTCATGTCAGATATTGCTTTAGAGAGATTAGATATCATATGACTAAAATAACTGCCAATCTTAATATCTCTATTAAAACAAGTATTGTGCTATAACACAAGTGACTAGAGTCAGAAAGTAATGTGATCTCAAAAATCAAACAGCACTACCTTACAAAGCCTGGAGAAAGCTTTCGCTGAATCCTAACAAGACAATGTTTTTAAAATGATGAGGTGCTCAAATTCTAGCATGCAGTGCGGCAGCAGTTACCCATTTACCTTAAAATACTGACAGAAAACCCTGGGAATATGATTTTCAGAAAGACTGATCAAAGAAATCCTCTATGGGAAAGCCCACAAAAGCTAGTCAAACAGAGGCTAGAGGGTGCTGGCTGTCTATAAATGACTGTGTTATAGAATGGAAAGCACTTCACCGCAGAAATGAACCTGACAGCTGTTACCACCTCACTTATGAGCCAGCTACTGTATACAGCTTTAACCACAAGCTCTCAGCTATGGCTCAGAGCCACACATCTTAAAACTTCCATTTGCGAAATGTGTTTTTCAGCATGGAATATTAAAATTTGAGTTTAAAGCCAAGTTCCTCTGTCTTATGGTGAGTCTTCAGAGCAGCCCAGGGGAAGTCATTTAAAAGTTGGGCATAACTGGTGTATGACGATATTCTGGGAAGACATCCATGTGAAGGTTTGGCCATAGGATCTGACACACAACCTACTGAAAGACAGGAAACAAAATCAAGGACACAAGTAATACTGCTGCTACAACTTGGATGCTATAAAGTGGATTATCTGTTCACTTTCTAATAAAAGATCAGTATTAAGTCAAATCGCATCAGCTGTTCAACAGGATTGTTTTAGTTCACTGTACTCTGCGCCAACAATTAGTCACGAAAACTCAGCTCCACTGATTCAAACTTAGTTTAAGCTACAGTCTACCTCTCTGAATAGCTCTCTATACCTTCTTGGATCCTCTCTGTGGGCTGTTTTAATGCTGTGGATATATTCTCAGGGTTTCTCCTGGCGTCGGAGGATTGATCTACACCAGTGGGAGGCTACTTTGTTTCCTTGCCGAGTGTTAAGCTATCAGCGTAATGATGAACCTGTGACAGGAGCTGCAGCAAACAGCCCCTGTGCAGAGACTTATGATGCCAGCCATTAACGGATCGGCAACACAGGCACGGGGAGATAAGTCCCTGGGGTAAGGTCCTGTGGCACATACAGAGAGAACACCCTCTTTTTTTCTTTTTAAATTCCTTTTTGCTTTCTCACTGACATATCCATCTTTTTCCTTTTGCATTTCTATTCTCTCAGTAGCCTGTGGAGAAGGCAAACCCTCCTACTACACTGAGGTTTTGAGCAAACACTGGAAAAAAAGAAACCAGTGATTTTTTTTTTATTTTGTCCCCTCACCTCAAAGCTATAGCTCCTGATATATCACCTCTGTTACACGCTAAATTCCCACTTTTGATAATATGTCACACTGCTTATTTCATCTCTGCTTGTATTTGAATTCTGAACTCAGTGCCTTACGTTGCACACAAAAGCCATTCAGTGTATTACCACCTACCACATGTCAGCTGGCACTGAATGGACATTATAATAATTAGTCTCTTGGCACAATCTGTGTCAGTGATAGTAAAGGGCACCATTAAGTCTCTAAGTCGGTGATAATAATAAATGTGTTTTACAAATGATTCTATAATTATTCTGTTTATTCCTTTAACTAATGATAGTCTGAATGTTACATGTTTACATTCATTTACCACCTCAGACATGTCAGGACATTAGTGTCTTTTTTTAAAAGACACACATATCACTTACTTGAACACATTATATGAATGTTTTTCATGGAAACTGTGATCATGGACTCTATTTTTTGCTTGAATGTGTTTAGCAAGAAGGAGAAGAGAAAATCCACCTAAAATCCCATGCACAAAGTGCACACTGTTAATTACTATACTGTAGTTTAAGTAACCTCAGCATGCAGTGAGTAATCTGTGGGTGTCAAAATGGTCAACATGACTTTTTGACTTGCATTAATAACAGAGTCTATTAGTCTAACACATTTCAGGGATTTGGGCAGTCATCCACTAGAGCGGCTAATTGTATTGTTTTATCCCAAAGTTAAGGACCAAAATACCGAACTAATACAGTACATCCACACTACTTCAGCCAAGTCAATTTCAGTTTTTAAATAGAGAGCTTATGTTTGAAGTAGTTCATATTAATAACTGGCAAACAAACTTACCACTGATAGGTTCTTAACAAAGTTTGCAAGAAATTGCAGTGTGGAATGTAAAGCTAAGTAAATCTATCATCTCAAGGTTTCATCAAAGTTTAGGGCGAGATTTAGTATTCATAATGAAAGCAATTTGGAAAAGCACTTCACCTACGGCAAAACAGAATGGGACTTATAATCCTGAGCATCAGAGCTGAACGTCTCAACTAGTGCGGGCTCCATGTAAATGGGCTTAATCAAAAGCTTTACATCTGCCGGTGTCATAATTCCAATGGAAGGTCATTACTAGTTTGGGGAGCAGCTGAGCATTTCTCCATTAAAAAAAAAAGGAAAAAAACTAATTAGTTTGCACAACAAAAAAACAAAGGGCTAAAACATGGCTGCACTGCGGGCTATCTCGCAGATAACTCTCTTAGCCAGACACGTTTCGTAATTAGTTTTTCCCCTCCACTGGGATATTCAATAACCTGCAGTTGGAGTGATGGAAGAAGAGATAGTGATACTTATCTCAAATGTTTTCTCACCACAAAAAAATAATCCTGTCATTCAAAAGGAGAGGATTAAAACTAGAAAGACCGCTCATGTTTTCATTTTTATTTCTTTTTTCACTGGTAAACAGGTTTTGAGGGAGGGACACTCCCTTGTGGATTTAGCAGAGAATATTTATTCCACTCCAGTTCACTTTTTGTCTCCCTGCAGTCCTCCCTCAAACTTTTGGCTTTTTTGGAAGTAAACAGAATTGCATTAACAACATAAAATAATGAACTGAAACAATAAATGACTTAAATGAGGCCGGGGACAGGCGTTTAAGAGACCCATTCATGCTGTGTTTTTCCACATTTTAGTCCGTTCAGCTGAGGGAACTTTCACTTGAACACCCAATTGTCCAGAAACTGTTTAAGATATGGATTTTCCTAAAGCTACTGTATCTTCTGTCTTACTGAGTTCTTTCTGTAGCACGGTCCACACTGGTCAATTCTGGCAGGACAAATTCTAAAAATGGCTTAATTTCCTCTCTTCTAAAATATAAAGACAACAGCCCTCATCAGTGCAAACCATTCTGTCAGACTGTGACGTGGCCCTGGGGGGCCCCGAACACCGGCCACTGGCTCTGTGGCGCTGATGGACAGATATGTCAGTGCAGTCACATGTCCAGAGTCTGGGAGATGTGATTATTTCTGACAGCTTGTTTGTTCTCATTCCACCTGGCTGGAGCCAACCCCTGAGCCCCACCACAGGACAAAGCTGCTACTATGCAAGCAGCAGAACTACACCTTCATAAACCATTCTCATGCACTTTGTCAGCTGTGGATTAATGGACTGTCCAGTTTTATCAAAGCTATGCATGGTTGACCCCAGTGAACTAACTACAAATCTTCCCATCAAAAATGCATCTTATAAATTCACCAATAACGGTCTGCATTTTTCTCATATGAAGACTGCGATTATTAGATGGCAGACTTTAACATTTAATATTCAACCTCCACATTTCCTCATCTACTCTAATGCACTGTAGTGTTTATGTTTGTGTTTGCTATAAATGCAAATTCTCTCATCATGATAAATCCAACATTATTTACACTTTGGCAGCATTGTTTTCATCAGTGAAACAAAGGAGTCACACCATACTCTGCTGTTCTGAGTTTCTCTCTAGCAATAGGCTGAAGGATAAAATTTTGAACAGGCACTCACGGTGCCAAGAGGATGAACTGCAGTAATTTTGCTGAACCTCCAACTTTCCTGTGGTGCTGCAACTATAGTCTAATCTTTGTGATTGTGAATCTAGGTGCTCTAGATGGGGTTTATAATCAAATACTTGTTAAACTAGTGGCCTTGCCGTCCCCCATGTTAGCATGCTAATATACTAATCATTATCTTTGCTAACCATTAGCATGTCTGCGTTATAGCTGTGAGTATTGCACGGCCTCACAGAGCCACAGGAACGCAGTTGTGTTTTTTCAATATGAAAGCTGTTTAGTTCTTTCTCTCAGTGTAGTTCTGTAAATGAAACTCAGCACTCCTTGTAGACACTTCACATTAAAAGCCTACTATTAATTTTGACAGCAAATTCCTTTGTCCAAGGTTTCAAGGGTTTTTTTCCCCCCTCAGTCACTGAGACTCAGGCTGAAGTGGTTATCATATGAAGGATTCAGATATACTGCCCCTGCTGCCTGCAACCACTTACAACAAGGTTTAAAAAAACCCTAATGACCAAAGCAGCTTTAAGGAGTTTTTAAGCACCACAGAACATGAATCTTTTGGAAACTGTCATTACTTTTAACTACAGTTCTGGCCGGACTTTGGAAATCATTGGACTGTTTTTAAGAAATGGATTCGGTGCCTGTGTGCAGCCATGTGGTGACATAATGAGTATGTTTGTGCGATGACTGATGCGTCTGTTTTTATGATCCTGCCTGCTATGCATCTCCACAAAGTGCTTGGCTGTTTACAGAGACATCAAACCAAATCAATAGGCTGTGAATGGACAGGTCACTAAACACTCACTCCCTCATTAAGACAACCAGCTCATATTTTAGATGCAAACATGGGCTCACACCCACACTGCAAATATACCACACTAGAAAAGGAGGCAAAAAAAAAATCCCACACACAACGCTAACCCCTTTTCAGTATTCTTGCTGGAAAGCTACATTGTAAGTAGTTTTAAATAAAACATACACTGTTCGTCTCCTCTCACACCCCTAGGTATGACAAATCAGATGTCTTACTCTATAAATGAATTCAAGGAAATGTTTCATGCCATGTTGTTGGAAGCATGAAATATGTGAATGATCATTCTGCAGGAAGCCCAGAGAGCACCATGGAAACCTGAAGAAAAAAAAAAAACATGAAAGTGTGTGAAGGACACCACTTCCGCTGAGCTATTCAAAAAGTATTTTAAGGCCTTTGCGTAATTCTTCAGAGGTCTGGATGAGCTCGACTAAATGTAGCAGTTTTTCGGAGGGAATCTTTAGCCTTCTGGTGAAGCTCCATTATGAGAGAAGTTGCTGCGTTGCAAACTTAATCGACTCGAAAAACATGCACATACTAAAGTGTGTACACACCCATGCGCACATCCGCTGTTCAAAGCCACTGTAGAGAGGATAGGCAGACTTTTGAAGATGGCCCCCCCTGAGTTGCAGACCACTCTCCACTCATGCACATTCACAAAGCATATCATTAAACATAATAGGGTTTTTATCACCGACTGTCAAGAAATACCGCTGCATTTGCATTCAAATTTAATTTGCCATACTGGAGCTCATGCATCCAGGAAATCTTCCTGTATACCCTCCCCCTAGTGTTACACACCTATACCCACACACACGCACACATACACAGGTCCTATGCTGATGATTTTTAATACCATCATAAACAGCGAAGAGGTTGCATTAAGTCACTATATTTTAGCCTCACAAATCTGTGGTGCTGGGATCCTTGCTGCTGTTCTTCCTTCTATAGTCTGTATAGATGCAATGAGTTATCTTTAATCAATGGTATATGAAATAGATTGCTGATATTTATATTAAGTAAATGAAATTAGTGAACTCCTCAATGGAAAAAAAAAACGTAGCATATGTGTAGATCCAACAATTATGACGAAGTGAATTTTAGTCCTGCTGCACTAGCAATTTGATTTAGCCTGATCTTTGGAAACACCACGCTGTCAGAGCAAATCATGATATAAATAACTGAAGAAAAAAAAAAAATCAGCACCTTGTAAATGCATTTTTACATTTTGTCCTCCAATCTTGAACAAATGCACTCCTTTCCATTGGATAAATGGAGCTATTGTGAAAGAGTGAGACTTCTTGCTCCTCTGCTGCTCTGTCTCTTTTCTTGTCTCTTTTCACCTGGAGTAATGCAGACTCCATTTCACAGACAAAATATCCTCTGTAGAAGCTGTCAAAGTGTTTACCCACAGGCCTGAGTCTCTGTCTGAGGCCTGACATCTAATATAGAGAACTGGCCTGCAGCGCCCACCGCCTTCCCTGCCAAACATCCACACTGAGAATGTGAGAGAGAGAGAGAGAGAGAGAGGAGGGAGTGAGGGTGAGAGTGAGGGAGGACGGGTGGGGGCGGCTGGGTGTGATGAGGTGAAACGGGGAGAAGGGGGTGGGGGCGGTGGCAGATCGGACGAACCGCTGGGCCAAAAGGCGAGAGAGAAGGAGAAAGAAGAAGAGGAGAGGAGGTTAGAGGACAGGAGGAAGAGAGAGGTGAAATGAGTGGCAGAGAATGAGAATGAGTGAGTTGAAATTCCCAGTGGCCTTCTCTTAGTGAAAAAGCATAACTAAACAACACAAACCCTAGAGTATGTCTCCGCAGACAGAGAGGGTAGAACGTCCCAAGGGTGCACTGACATGCCTTATGTGTCACCGGTGGCACTTTGTTGGCAAAAAACAAAACAAAACAAAACAACAATGAAATCCCCAAACAGGATAGCTCACGGAATGAAAATATCTTGAAATTTCACCCTTAATATGTGAAACCAATATACGTTCATGAATTGATTCAGTAGAATTTCTTTAATTTATTTACGGCCTTGTCAACCTTGTCAAAGAGATGGAATATCCGGCCTTTAAAATCAAATCAACTTTCCAGGCGAAACACTGTTTTTTCCTCGGGTGTTTATGCAATGAATGCAATAAATGTGCTACTTTATCACTTTATTGTACCTTTGGAGTGTGGAGGGTGGTGAAAGGTACATGTTTTACAACCTACGAGGAAGACATTTCTATAAAATGGGAGCTGCCTCTTGAGCACCATCAAGTTTTACTATCATCTTTAGCTTGCACAAGGAGAGCAGAACCTAAACGGTGGCTGCCTCTCCATCTCCAACATACATTCACTGAAACACACTCATACATGCTCTTTAATGCAGCCGGATGTTATACTGTATGCATGCATGCACACACCAACACACACACATACACACCAACACACATACACACACACCAGCTTCACAATGGGGGACCTCAATCCAATTAGCTTGATTATTAATTAAAGTGTGCACACAGAGGAGAGCTGGCACTGGTGAAGGCAGCCCAAAGGGGGTGTCTGCTGTGAGGGCTTTGAACTCACTGTAGCAGTAGGTGATTAGGCTGCATGGACAACACACCTATGCATGCTCTGTGCACACGTTTGCACGCTCACACATGCACACACGATGTATGGATACACTACACGGGTTGCATTCTACGTTTCTATGTTTTGTTTCTCGGCATTGTCATTATTCTCTTTATACTCACATCCATACAGAGCTGTTCTCCATGCAAGCACTCTCATTCATATAATATGGATCTGTCTTGTATTGTAAGTGCACTCAATCTGTGGCTGTGCGTCTCTGGCAAATGATATCCTGAATGAGAAAAGAAGAAAAGGGAGAAATATTGCCAGGGAAAGATGAAAAACTTCTCACCAGAATACTTACCTTAAACAGACAAGCGCAGCTGCAGCCAACTGTTGGTGTGAAATTCCCAGAAATTACGAGGATACGGCTGATTTCATCTGAGTAATGTGACTTTCGTGGAATTTGAAATTTAACGTTTTGGGTTCTTGCGGTATTGCACTGATAAATGGTCAGATTTTAAATTGTTATGACAGAAATATGAGTACATCTAAAGGGTATATAACATTACATAAAGTCAACCTACACATTCAAGATTCATTGTTGTGACTTCTTCTTTGGCACCCTCTTAAATCCTCTCCCTAGAGGTGTAGCAAAACATTAGTAGGACTCTTGCTGAGATGATACATCAGACATCTATTATTCTTTTACAGTCTGTCTAGATTCCCTTAGTTTTTACTCACCTTCACATGAAACATGCAGCCATAAAGCTGCGTGCATGGACTGACCCTCCATTACCGAAAGACCGATGAATCAATGAACGATCCTTCCTCACAGAACTGGTCTTCTTGTATGATGTGATTTGAAACATCACTGTGTCCTTTAAATTGCAATAAATGTTGTGTGTTCATAAAGAAATTATGTTTTTATTACTTTTTATTTTTTATCAGTCCATACTCACCAAGGATCTTCACTCAGTACACAGTTTTGAAACATGTGTCTGCATGAACTAGTATTCCTGTTAATGTGATTGCACCTGGTCCTCCATCAAATATATGGCTGGATCATAGCGGTGCACGGTTCATAGTTTAATGTTTTTTGATAATGTTGTGCCAAAGATCAGTTTGCATCGCATTTCACAGTTAACTTCTTTCTTAAATTTTGACATGATTTAACATGATTATATATAAATATATGTATGTACAGAGATAACTGATCTAAGAGATGTAATCACCTCTTGCTCTATCCCCTTCAAACTGACGTACCGTTCACTGACCACACTGGCCTAATAAAGCGTGTAGTGTCTTATCTCAGGTCTCCAGAGCTCATGTTTTGTTCCGGTATGCCACAGAAATTGATCTAATGTCACAGATCCTCCAGCTGGCCTTAATTTCATGTTAACCATATACTATTTTAAAAGGTCCTTGTTAAGTGTTAGATATTACTGCATGTGATGAGGACGGGGCAATGAAACGCAGCCTTGGAGGCAAGGCTCCTCTCATCGTTTCATCCGCGGTGTTGAATTAATGTGTTCTGCTGACCCCCTGACCTGCTGATTTACATTGCATCTCAAAGACACGGCATGTAATAAAACGTCAGCCGACGTATCCGCTCTCTCCTGGCTAAGCGGCTGATGTGATACACAGTGTGCAGAGCTCCAACAGGGACATTTAATGAAAATGAGCAAGCGGGGAGAAAAATGGGAGAAAACCTTTCTGAAATTAATCGAGGACCTCTATTAAAGAAACAAAGGTGGTGGAAAAAAAAAGATCATAATTGAAATCCCACACAGAGGGCTTCTCTTTTCTTTACCCTTTCTAAAGCAGAACTTTGTGCGCTAACTTTTTGATGTCGTACTCACCAACGAACTGAGAAGGAGCTCAGCGTTACACAGATACCACTTCCACTCAGGGTGTTTTGGGCGAACCGAGTGATTTGACAAGACACACGCTGGAGATGACAGATGCTCATCTGCAAGCATCTGATAAGCCCTTCCAACAGGAGCCAGGCCAAAGAGATCCTAACACAACGTGCAGCTGCAGGGGAGAATCAACTAAAACATAAACAGATTTTTAAAATCCAGAAAAACTGATTTTATGTGAAAATGCAACACATAAATTCATCATATTTATCAATACTGGAACGTGATGCTGAGAAGGGGCTGCATCAGGGCTGGCCTGTGGCAAAGCAGGCAACTGCCTACAGCCCCGCACTTTCCTGGAGGCTCCCACCCACAAAGCCTTATTTTGTTTTCTCCCCTGCTGCAGACTCACTTATGTTTCCAAGGATTGTAGGGCTGAAACTATAGTTCAATATTTAACAATGCCCAGCTCCACATGCTTACAAAAAGAGAATTCTAGCAAGAGCTTCAGAAAGATGTGAACACAGTATAGGCTGTATGCACTTTCTTTTCATCTTGGATTTTCTTTCTATCTACAGTTGTGTATTTTTCAGTTCTTATACAGTTGACCCTGTCCACATGTGTAGCCTATAAACATTTTTTAGTGTGTTGACCTATGGTATACTTTAAAATGACAAAAAACGTGCTAGATAAAGCCATCATATCACAAAGCCATTATATCACAAGTTAACATGAACACAACTGTTTAACTCATCATTTGCAACCAATGGCTTCACACCTGCATGTGTAAATGCAACAGTGCACTGCATTCAACAATTGAGCTTTTAGAAACTTATTTCAGTTTAGTCCAGTTTTAGCAAGAATTTGGGTCAGCAACATCTCGGTATGTTTTGAAGGCAAGTTGTTTTACATAATCTGGCCGACACCGCAAATTCAGCACATTCTGTCAGCAGTGCTGCTCTTCTGTTCTCCTTCATTTTCTTAAACCAGCTCAGATACAGTCTGAAAATTGCGGAGTAAAGGTTCAGTTATGAAAGAAAACAAATGAGATAAATTTGTTTTCCATTTAACAGCATTTTAGGATCAGAGATTTTCAAACACATCTGTATTTTTGTATTTTGTACTGGCTACAATGCAGCTGATATCTCTGAGGTGTGTGTCTGAGTGGTGATTAAACTTTTCACCTGGAATATGTCTGATCTGTCTGCCACTAACACAGCTTGATCACATCACTGACTTCCTGGCTGCAAAGGTGCTGATTGGTTCTGTTGTTGCTTCAGTTTGCAACGAGTTACTGACAGGAACAACAGCCGACATCTGAGCCCCCAGAACAAAACAAGCGAGTGAGAATCAGAAGTATTGAAAGAAGCTAAAAGCATGAAAGTAACTGATTTAAAAAAAAAAAAAAAACATCTTTTAAAGTTGGTGAAAAAAGTGAGTGAGTTGAGTAGGTTTCATATAAATCTGCATCTGGCTGAGTAAGCATGATGAATGAGTAGTCATAAATCTAAAAAAAACATCAATAATCTGGACAAGCACACAGGTAAACCTTCCAGATACTGATCTGTTACAGCTGAGGTTTTGTTCTTTTCAGTGTTTGAGATCCACTCTCATTCTCCCTCCAGCACCTTTCTTTAAGTGTCCACAGGTTACACGTGCCTTGTCACAGGCACGGTGCCCTAACTCATTAGAAGTGTGCCACATGGACTATATTCTCAAAGATAAACAACATACCAGAGGCTTCTTTTCTTTTATTTACTATAGATCGCTGGTCCTAAAAGCTAATGGAAGTCTTATAGTGAAAGCTAAGTGGGAGAAAGATTTGGACATCTGTTTTACAGATGGTGAATAGGAATCGATATGTAGAGACGAGCAGCCTTTTTCTTACAATAGCCGTCATGAGATCCTTCATGTAACTTACTTCACCCCAGAGAGGCTCCGCAGGATGAACAATGCTGCTTCTAAATTGTGGTCGAGATGTAAAGAAGAAACAGGAATGGGACTACCTGAAACTAGACCACTGTCGGGGCTCTACCAGAGACACAATCTAGAAGATCACAGGATACCGATATACCCTGCTTAACCAGACTCATTTTGCTAAGGGACCAATCAGTATTGTCCCAGGACATGCAGGCTGGAGCCACAATTCATTAAAATGGCCCCAACTGCTGGTAATAAAGGCTCCGCCATGACATGGAAGGATGACCACCCTCCGTTCTTTACCTCATGGTTCAGAGATATAGCCTCACATAGGCCTGTGAAAAAATAATGTTTATTCTTGTTATTATGGTTTAAAAGGAAACTGTCACATCACGCTGTGGATGGATGTTATGGATGTTTTGACAGTTTTGACATTTAATCTCTTTACTAAAAGCATTGTTTTCATTAACAAAGCCTATAATCCTGGATCCTGGATCTTACTTTCCATCTCTGTCCACTGTCCAAATTCAATATGCTCTGCACTGCAAGCACTGGACATAAATCATGTATTCTACCTTTACTAGGATGATAAACTTTTCCATGTGGCCAAAATACTAATATTTGAAAATGCAAACAAATGCTTCCTTGCAGAGTTTATGTTCATTTCACAAAGCTCTCTGACACTGCTGAACCTGTGGTAACTACTATCCAGAGAGCTGATTGTGGAGCTGTCAGTCCCATCACCAGTAGTTTACTTTGACCAATCAGAGTCATCATTTCTCTCGTCTAATAAACTCACTATGTCTTCCACCTCTGATGTCCTGAGCAAGAATTAAGTGACTGTGTCTCCATGACTGAGGAGAATCATTTTTCTTAGTGGCTTAATGTCCTGAGCAGATTTCTTTGTTGTTTTGAAGAACAGTGGTTTGGTCAGAGGTTCAAGCATCCATATCCAAAAAAAATCTACATATACATAAATCACACATAACACTTTAAAAACAAGTGAACAGTTCTATGCACTGTAAATCTCTGCCTGGCTAAAGTCAAACAGTTTCATTTACATTTAATTGCTGCTTTACTTTTCAGTTAAGTTCAATTCTAGTGTCTTTTTAGAAGAAAATTATAGTTGAACTGAAGTGTCATTGAAAATATGAATGTAATATATTTGTGATATTCAGGGGAGTAGTGTCTGCAGGTTACCCTTTCAGATCTATATCCCCCATAGAGCTTCACCAATAAGGTTAGGGCAGTCTGCATGCATCCTGAGACAAAACCAAGGGCTTAGTGGGATAAAATGTATTCTTAATTAACCTGTTTGGTTAAGTAAGTTTAATAACAATGACCAAAGGTATTTTACTGAGCTGTTTTTTCTTTAAGGCCCTCATGATTTTTTTTTTTAGAAAAGGTGTGAGGAGTGAGTGTGTTTGCTGGTTGCTGAGTGGGGGAGTAAATAAGGCTGGATAACAGCTTCTGTCTGTGTGTCTCTTTCACTTTGTAAACGATGTGACTGAGGCTTGGGCGGGACCCTGGATCCCAAGGTTGAGGGGGTGTCTGTTGATTGGTGTAGACGTTTCCTATACAAGGACCGCCACCTGCTCCATTTACCAACACACACTCACACAGATATATTTACCAACACACACAAATATGCATGCACGCACACAGACACATTTATACACCGAGACACATGCACGCACACACACAGTCCTCTGGGGACAGGTGGCATTGACCATACGTGGGCGATGCAGCGACCACAGAAGTGATTCTTTACTGCCACCTTCCTATCTGATTCTCCAGGATAACCTTTGCAGAGCAAGGACACGGAAAGACAGAGACATCCTCTGACAACATCAACTTCTCCTAGACGTCTGAGGTGAATAGGGGAGCTTTTTAGTGCACCTGAGCTCTGTGCCGTTTCCCAAAATGGACTATTTTTTCTTTTCTCTGAGATCCACAGTTTACATTTTATATCACGCCCTTTCTTTTTAAGTGACAGTTATTTATTTCTGTAAGAAAAATGTATAAAAAAAAAAAAAATTTTGGAGAAATTGCAAGCTGTGTTGATTCATGTGGAACAATCAACAACGTGTTGTCCAATAGTGATGGTAAAAGCAGCTTCTAGTGTTGTGGCTTTGCACTCAAACAACTTTTTTTTTTTGTCTGTCTCCAACACGTCTAGAGCCTGTCTCGTCTAAAGGGTAAGACCAAGGCCATTTTCAACATTTCAGACATTTAAATGGCCAAGGCTGAAAATTGAGTTTGTTGAAAGTGCATAATGGGAATCTGTTAGGGAGGAATGAAAATGGGTAGAAGGGAATGCCATTCTGGAGGAAAATATCACCTGTGATATGGCATTTGAATAAGAATTCAATGCATTATACAACTTTTGAATTATCTCACTCTTTGAATAAAGGAAAAGTGACATGACCTAAACCTCTCTACACATTGCATACCTTCAAATAATCAATACTTACATTGTACTTCACTGAAGCCTGAAATTATTGCCCATGCTGTAAAAGGCCAAGATGTGACAGGAGGGTTTTGGAAAGAACAAACATATGAAAAAAAGAATAAATGTCAGTGAAATTAACATAATTTAAAATAAGCCACAGGAAGTTTCCTGTCATTTTCTCTTATAACTTCTGTATTTATGTTTCAATGTAATACACTTTCACTCAAAATGAAAACTATAAATTGCACTATATTGATGAATTCCATCTGAGCAAGAAAAAAAACACACATAGTGGAAAAAGGCATAATGACAGAATTAAAATACAACACAAGTCTTTATGATGATTGCAGAAGTAGTGAGAGTGTGCGGCAATGTGACAATAATACATAATAGAACTGCCAGTAGCATTTATTTCATGCTGTGTTTAATTCTGCAGGAATAATGATAAAAGGAAACAATCAAAATGTGTGTGAACACAATAAAGAGAGCGATGGAATGGGCTATTGCTCTCCCACAGGGACTGATTGAGCCCTAACTGGGGGTTGGCTGAATAAATCACACCCCTATCTACAGTAGCTTATGACCTGCAGTACACCCACCAGCTTCTCCTCTGAACATCCTCCCAGCCTCTGTGTGTGTGTGTGAGCAGTTGGTGCCCTGATTCGTTTTAGCAATGTTTATTTACAATATTAAAAAAAAGTCTGAATTGAAATTTTGGAAAAAGAATAAATAATTAAAATAAAATTGTGTCTTTTTTTGTTGTTGCTTTGATTCTTTCTTCCATTTTAAAGGTAATACAACACTGAGTAATAATCAGCAGCTTATTTGCACTTTCTTCTGCCCATTTTGTCCTGTCCACTGTAAATGATTGTGGTCAGCACCTTCTTGCTGCAGAAAACACAATTTTCAGCTGTGTCAGGACAGAACGTCCAGAGGAAAAATCCTTTTAAAACCTTTTTTCTTAAAACAATCAGTTTTTTTTTTTTTTTTTTTAACTTTTGCTGAAAATTGCTACAAACAACAAACAATGGGCCTTATCTGTAAACTGCAGATGAACAGGTACAATTTTTTGAGCTAAAGCGTAATTATGTTTGTTAATGTTGTCAACATATTTCTGTCATTTGTATTTTTAAGATGTGTTTTTTTCTTTGTGTGCAATGTGTGTGTGTTCATGGTGTGTGTGTTTGTGTGTATGTGTGTGTATGTTGACATAGATTTTTAGCAAACTGAAAAGTTGTCCACATTTGTATGTTAATGTGTGCCTCCACATCTCACCATGTTTTTATGCACGCATTAACCTGTGTTTGTGCGTGTATATCCTGTGTTCATTTGTGTGTCTGTATGTGTGTGTTTGTGCATATGCATTTGTCTGTCTGTTTGCAAGTGTCCGTGCGTGTGTCCCCTCCTCCATTTCTATGGAAATCAAATGCTGCAGCAGCCGCAAGTTTACACATTCCCCCTGTTTTGACTCCATTCAATCAACTGTGTGCATAATTACCCCAGTGCCATATGATAATCTATTGGGACCCAAATATTGCAGTTTGACAAATCCTTCATTTGTATTCAGTCGCTACACAAAGCATCAATCGTGCTTTAGCACACACACACTGCCCACCAGCACCCCACCCACCCCTCACACACACACACACACCACCCCACCAACCACGCCCCTCCCTACTCCCCAGAAACACAGAGCAGTGTGGAACC
>OMNW01012208.1:32488-44160 GCA_900303245.1 Selene dorsalis | reverse complement strand
ACTTTCCCCACTAGATGACCCCTTGATTCCATGTCCCACCTCAGATTCTTTAAGAAACAAAGTGAAACAATCAGCATTAAAACACACGACTAGTGAAGTGAGGGCTTTTGAATGGGCGCCATTTTGGATTAGTGTATAGCTAGACTATTTGACTTATCTTCATCTCTTTCAGTTTTGGTCTCATTCTTGATTTCTAAACTACCATTTAACATGTTAATCCAGAGTACTGGGGCTTTGGGTTGTTTTTCCTGATTTGCTAATTTATCTATGAAATGCATTCAGTTAATGCGTCCCTGGTATGGATCCAAAGGCCATGTCATGAACTCTGAATTACTAGTATGTAAGGAAATATGAAGTCAGCTGAAGAGAAAAGTAATATTTGAATCATCAAAGTCAGCGTAGATTCTGACGACATCTGCTGTATTTGACTTTACGTGGCTTTGAACTCTGGCTAATTTCCTTTAAAAAAAATCAGCGTGGATGCTGACTGACAGTGAGGGGACGAACTGACTTGATGATCTGACAATGGGACCCTTACACACTTGACATGAACGAGCGTAAGTCATATACAATCTATGGTCTGTAAGAGACCGTACTGGAACGCAGTCATTAACGTGATGGACCAGGCCGGGGACACAGGAGCCCATTTCCCTCCCACCTCTTAGGCCCTGAACCCTGACTGAATTCAACAATGTCTAGAATGCCGTGATAGCAATGGGATAAGTACCAGGACCACTGGAGCTGGGACCGTACTGGCAGTGGGACGAAGACCATAGCCAGGACCATGGGTCTGGGACCGTGCCCGACCGGGACAAGGACCATCAGAACCGGAACCAGTACCAGGACCAGAACCAAGACCAACGGAACCGGAACCGGTACCAGAGCCATGGCGGAACCCGGACGTTGCAGGAACCGGGACTGGAACCGGAACCGGAACCGGGCCCGGGACCGGGACCAGATCCGGCACCGGGATTGGGACAAATACAGCACATCCCTAGCCCTATACATATGTAACACATGATGTTAAACTGCACTTTTGTACATCATGCATATGATATGAGGTCATTTTCAGTTCATTGCCCAATGTGGTGTGTAGCATTGTTGTGTGATAATGACATTGTCAACATAGCATCTTTATTTCAACTTCAGTCAGGTGTGTGTTTCTTTGCTGTAATAACTGTGTAATTTCAATGGTCTTAGCTGCTCAATGTAAACATACAGCTGACTTTACATCTGTCAGGACAGGAGGAGTGGTTTGTTTTAGAGCTCCTCAGCTGTCTCTGGGTAAAAGCAATTGAAGCTACAATGGTGAAAAGCTCATTCCAACAGTCACAGAGGAAAGTCAGCACAGCTGAGCCAGCCTGTCCGAGCTCCCTGAACGCCTCCTTCTATTCTCTTCATTTTCTATGCCTTCTTCTCCATCATCCCTTCCCTTACATCTCTTCTTACCTCAAACCTCCTCCTCCTCCTCTCTCCTCCCTCTCCATGTGTAAAGAACATGCTGCGTTCAGCAGACTCTGATGTACTGTGGTGCTGTAGCACTGTTAGCCTGTTTGTTTAGCTCATCATCACCATGCTCCCCTGGGCTACATGGAGTTTATCTTTCTGCCAGTTAGCTGCCATGAAGCCCAGTCGCAGAATGAAGCCAATTTGCCAAGCAGCTGAAATGCAATATTACAGCTACAACACAGTACTGGATCTTTAGAAAGTTTTCAAAAGCACTGTAAATGGGATAGAAAGATTAAAAAAAAAAAAAAAAAACTCTGGGAATATTTTTTGTTTTTTTAAGGATGGCTGCTGAAAGGGGTTGACAGTAATGGAGAGGAGAAAAGATATTTATCTAAGAGAAAGGTCAAGTTTTCAGTGCTGTGCATGAAAATGGACGCCTGAAGTGCAGGTGTTTGCTTACGTGTACTGTCAAGTCTTAGTGACCAGAGGTGGTACACAGCTTTGGTGAAGCATTTGAAATAGAGGCTGGAGTAGTCTCAGTCAGGAGGAGGACTGCAGCCTGGCAAGGCAGAATTAGAACATGCTGCATCACTTCCTGAGGCACTGGGTCTTTAAATCTAAACACCACTTATTCCTAAGGTTTGATGTGATGTGCGTGTTTGTTGTGTTGTCTGACTGAATGTCTTTTGTTTTGGCTGAAACAGTGTGTTCACCTTGTGATTCAAGACTAATTTCCAGAGAAATCTGAACAAGAGAAATAAATCCCAAAAAAAAAAAAAAAAAGGTCAGAGGATGCCACCAATAACTCAAAGTACTTGTTCTATAAATGCCGAATTTTAAAACCGTAAACCAGCAACTGCAGACAGAAAACGTCCCTGGAGACTGCAGGGACACCTCAATAGGAAATAAGAGGAAAACATCCTTCTCGCAAGTAGTTGTGGATGACATTGCAGATAAAATGACCCACTAATCCAGAACATTCTTTTGACTTGCAGTAGAAAAAAGTGTTTGATATGCTTCAAAACCTGTAAATTATGTGTTTATTTTCACCAATATAAAGCTTTACGCACAACAAAAGGTGCTCTGACACAGAACCAAAGGCATACATAGTTTAATTCTAAAGTTAGATTCCTGCAGAAACACTCAGTTTATAAAAAAAATTTCTCCTGTCTTTTGCACTCCGCCCGTCTTTGCGCTTGCACCAAGAAATCACAGTGCAGCCTGGCCACTGACAGGTCTGTCGAGGACCTGAGCGCTTACCGACTAACTCACTATTATTATACAGCTCCCTGCAGGGAAATCCTGTTATCTCAACAGAGACGTCAGAGGTCAGGCTCGGCGATAAAACGCGCCACAAGCTGAGTATGGTTTTAGTGTCATTCTTAAGAACACTTCAACAGGGCAACATAAAGTAGAAGTCCTCAACTATGCAACTACTCTGGATCACACACACACAGTCAAGTCAAATGAATATGGTTCTGTTGTGCTAGCAAGATGTACAACTTACGCTGTATGTTCAGTCATTACACAACATATAAACACATAAAGTGACAATCTGCCAGGGGAGACAGACTTGAATTGTTGCAGTGACTCTGAGCACAAGAAACAAACATCTTGACGCCATCTGGCTGCATCTAATCATCAGCCAGCAACTCTTGCTTTGCTGCTGCTCCCTGGCATCACAGCTCTTACTGCACATTTGAACCCAAGATACTTGTGGACTCATTACCAAGCGTTGAGGTGTCACAGAAGATGAAGGGGGTAAAAAATGTAGTGACCCACAAATCTGTGACCTGTAAAACTGACATAATCCTCTGCCTTTGAGGAGCCAGTAATGACCTCACATCGCAGCGTGACATACCCTCCATCTTCATTTCACACCCTCTTAGAGAAGCACAGATGGCATTGGCAGTTCCCTAACAACCACTGAAGTCTTTTTGTAAGCCGGGCTGCAAATCTTGTGCATCTTGTGTTGCTGCTCACTGGGAAATGTTGGAAAATGCCTGGATGTGAGTGGCAGGTGACTTTTCTTATTCAGCACTAGTGCCTGCTGGCTCACAGGTAACAAGTGTGAGCTACCTGACTGAACTCAAAATGGTCCATTAACTGTTTGATTCCTTGCATATACATCTCCACATCGTTTTTGCATTATTGTGTACTAACAATGCTTTTCCATAGGTTATTACACAGGTTAATGAGATGAGACAAGGCCACTGTAAAATCCTAGTAAACCAGCCATGCAGGATAATTTGTCTTGCCTCAGAAGTGTCAGCTACTGCAGCTCCCTGCTCTTTAATTCATTCAAATGAATTTTGTTTTAATTGTTTTATCCTCGGTGCTCACCAACTTCATTAGGGTGGAAAGAGAGATGGAGACAGAGAAAAGGAGATGAGATGATAGAGAGACATATGAAGAGAAAGGTTCAGGGAGAGAGATGCAAAGAGAGGAAGAGAGTGGGGAGACACTAAGCCTGTGAGATGAAGAAAAGAGATTCCAGGAGATTTGCTTTGTGTGTATGTGTGTGTATGCTTCTATGAATAATTAATCCTCTCATTGTGATTACACAACAATTACTCTCTAGAGCTAAAACTTTAACCACCTTTATGAAAGATGGAGGCTTGTTCTCTATCTATATCACTGGGGCTGTGGTCTGCTAGTCTCAGAGGTGTGTTAATGCAAACTGGAGAGATGCTGATGGGAACATGGCCCGATGGGAATACGGAGAGATGGGAAGTGCAGCTGATGGAAGGACAGCTCCATATTTATCAGAGGGAAAGCTGCCTGATGAATTCTGGATGACTGGTCCGCTGGATGAGACTAGTAGAGGGTTGCTTTGTGTGTGTCCATATCTATCTACAGTTTGTGCTGAAGACTGTTTTAGAACAATGTTTCCCAAAAGTTTTGGCTGTGAACCCTTAGAATAAGGCAATATTTTCAACAAAAGGGTGGTGGTTTTCTGTCCAGATTGTTTGATTTGAGGAGTTTATAGAGTAGTATGCAGCATGATATAAGAAAGAAGCAAAAATCAGAGGAATGATGGGGAAAAGTGCAACAGAAATACATATATATGTATTTTTTTCTTCTCATCCTTTAATATTTTATGATCTCTTACACTTTCTATGGGCCCCATCAGGTTGGGAACCACTGCTGTAGTAGTTATTATTAAATAAATAGTAGAACATAGTTACTTAAAGTGCTATAAAATTGCAGTATCAAATACAGTGCTACTGCAAAAAATTAGTTTTTATTTTATTTAAGTGACTTGCAGTATTTGCTTTTACTTTACCCATTACAACAACTATGATTATGCAACGTCAAATATGTCACTATCACACATGTAGTATATGCTGCTATCAAACAGAGAGCAGAATCCTGTTTCTGTAAAAGAAGGCTATCATCCCTATTAAACCTGAAGTACTGTGCTTACCATGTCGTGCTTATTTTTGGATACGCTGTATGCAGCTGCACGCTCATTATTGAGAGACATAAAGAGAGAATGCTGTTATTATTAAACAATGTATCATTTTTATTTAGCAAGGAAATTCATTTCTGTGTAATATCTTCTATTTTTTATCTGTCAGAATAAAAGAACTGCAGTTCTTATCAGTGTAGGAGTGAGCCTGCAGAACCCCACATTTGGCTGTTACATAATATGATCCGTTTCCAAGGCCAGTGGCTAAAATTCACACTGAATTAACCAGTGGTTCAAGTGGGGGTTAAAACCTGCACAGCATGTTTCTCTTTCTCCATCTTATAACCCCCCCCCCTCACAAAAAAATAAAATAAAATAAAAATAAATAAGTAAATATCATGTCAGACCCTGAAAATCACCTCTCCACCTTTCTGTGGTGTGGGATCATAAGCAAAGTATCATCCTCCACAAGTAGAGGATGCCAAAAGGTGTCCGCAGGGGCACAAAGGGCTGAAATGTTGAACTGTACAGACTGGAAGTTTACGAGAGAGCTACACCTCCTCATTCAACATCTTTCTATATGGGTAGTTTTGCAGTGTAGGTTACAGTCTCTCCTGTCAGTTGGCTGGTACGGTGGCTGAGTTGCTGTTATAGCCTGCAGAGGCTGAGGAAGCAAAGTTTCTCTGCTCCTACAAGGTTTCCATAGATCTTTTTAGCCACAACCAGCCTTTAATGCAACTTGTTTAATGGTTGAAACAAGGGCAGCACTTAGAAACACTGCCTGCTGATACTGTGCAGCTAACAGGGAACAAGCAGTTTTGTATTATGAGATGTGAAGAGTGCTATCCAAGCAGACTTCACCGCTCCCCAGCAGAGTTGTCCAGTGAGACTCAGTCCCCTAATGTTCATTAACTTGGAGCAAACTCCAGACCTCATGTAAATTGCAGAAAATATGAGCAAAAATAATTATGAGCAAAGTCCTCGAGGACAGGGTATATACTGTATGGCTGGGAGTTTGAATTCTGCTTCAAGGCACAGATAAATGAGGTCCTATGATCACTTACCACGCTGATTCTCTTGCCCCTTGCAAAATATAGCTACCTACAACCATAACCAATGTGAATTTAAACAAATCCCAGGTCTGTGGGTGTACTATGCAGGATAAAAATGAAAAAATGTGATGCTACCATGGGCTAGAAAAAGGTCTAAAAAAGATGTGAAAAACAGGTGAAAAAAAGAAAAGGAAACAATTTCTGCTCATTTCAGTGGTGTCAATATACTTGATCGGACTGGCATCAGAACAAAAGCTCTGACCTGCGCTGTTTAAATCCACATGACCATGTTTCTCAATTTAAGATACAGCTGAGCATCAAAACAGCAGCAACAAAGCAGGAGCTGAGGAAATTTCAAGATCAATACTAATTGAAACATGGAAATGTAGAAGTGGTCCCTGATGCATTTTCATGGACCTATTGTTCAGCTGCACTGAAGTCGGTCCCTCCTCTTAAATGGTTTACAGTGTAACTACATCTGTATTCATTATAAAACAAAATGCCCGTGTCTCTAACACGGCTAGCTCTTGTAACTTTCCATGGCTGTAGAGAGGAGAAAACATGATATTTTCTGAACATTTTCCCCCGAGGATGGAGCCAAATTGCTGCAGCCTCTCAGAAAGCCTGCACTGTGGCTTCTTCTTCTCCTCCTACATCTGTATCCTGCCATATTCTGACATTTTAAAGATGCTATATGAAGCTATTGTTAAACTCAGAAGACTGAGGATAACCTCCTGAACTATTGATAGCAGAGACTTAAAAGGGAGGACGCTTCCAAACACACAGTCAAAGTGCATTCAACAAGACCACTTGGCAAGCCTGGCCTTTTACTGGGTGTTACTTTACAATGCGCAGCCGGGCAGAGCAGTGTAAAGCTCTGCAGAAAAGACAGAGAGGACAGGAGGCACTTAGCTATTAGCAGTCTAGTGCTCATAGTCCGAAGTCCGAAATAAAATAAAACAAAAAATAGCAATTCTATTTGTACCGGGAACATCATGTCCACAGAAGCAACCCCAGGTCACCATGCACTCTAGCTGCATCCAGGGACATGCAGCACCACAGCCAAACTCCAAGGGAAGGCTCTCATGCAACTTTGAAGTGAGATAAATAAGTAAACATACCTTTTTTGTATTTTCGTTTTCTACACAAGGTGCAAAAAGAACTAAGGGAAAACACGTGAGATTGTGCAGCTGCTGAGAGTTTGCTGGCAACATCCTTTTTCACTAAAAGCTCGGAGATAGCCTGAAAAACAACATAATATGATGACAGATGATGGAAGATGAACTTTATTTCCTACTGCCTCCTTTTCTGGGAAGACATATAACAAGAAACACTTGAAAAAAAAAGGGAAAAGCTCTTCCCGTTGTGCCTTCCCTTGCCTGTTGCTGTTTTCTTGGCAGTCCCCATCTGTCGCATGCGTTCATTGGAATGAATTACAGCCAATTAAGATGGCTGGTGCTGTGGCAACTGAGCAAAGGGTAAACACCATTTGTGCAGCAAAGACAAGAGGCTTGTGATCTGTATCTCTGTGCCTCTGTTGATGACGCAGGGTATGTTTATATGTGATTTGATGTTTTAAATGAGAAAAGCTGAATGAGGCTTTTAAATATTTATGTTTGCTTTTTATGAAAAAAAATGTCATGTCAATGTCAACTGTCATTTTCATCAGTTATGTAGCAGCACAAACAATGTCGGTCTCATACGGCATAGTTCAATAGAGGTTCCTGAAATGTCCATAAAACATCTGCCCACAAAAAAGTCTCCATCTGTACACAATTAGTTGAAGTGCTAATGTGTTACAATTTTCTGCCCTCTGTGATTTAGATAATAGTTTAGATTAGATTAGATTTCAGTTCACTGAGAATACTGTGAGATGGCTGTCAGTGCTAACATCACTTTTCCTGTGTTTCATTCAAGGTGTTGCTTCATTAGAAGAGATGTGTGGTTTTAAGAAGGTACAGTGAAGTGTAGCTTTACATCTCCTCCTCTCTCAGGCTTCTCTCTGGAGCTCTAGTAACAACAGGTCAATGAACAAATCAGAAGGAGGCCCTGAGCCTCTCTTTTCATTGGCTCACTGTTTTATTGTCTAACTATCTTCTGAGTGATCAAATAATATAAAAAATCTGATAATATATTAGATTTCAGGTTAACATACAGCAAACCAAATCCTGAAGGGTTAGATGGTGGGTGGGGTGGGGTGGCTGAGAGCAGTGACTGTTAGTTGTGACATCACAAAGTTATGTCTTGGTTTTATTTTTATTTTATTTTATTTTATTTTATTTTAAAGCCCAGTCTCTGAATACAGACTGTGTGTGTTTCTCTGTGGACTGAGTCTTCAACAGTTTCACAGTATCATTATAGAAAGCAGAGCTGCTTTATAATAAGTAACAACATGACGATCTCACTTGACACAGTATGGGACCTTTAAATATCTTTATTGCCTTGAAGATGTATAATATATCTGGATAAATTGGTGTATTGTATAACTGGATAAATCGGTGCTTGCTATTTTATGAAGGGATTACAATTGAAGTAATTATATCACAGCTACTAATCCTAGTAAAGCTTGGTTACCTCATCATATCTCGTCTTCTCATTTTTACATGGTAAAAATATAAAAGAGTTGGAATCATTGAAAAGCTAATTGTGTGAAGATAATATACAAATCATTTTATTTTATAAACATAACAATAATAATCATAGTAGACGGTCAGTGTAAAACTTTAATTGGGAAACTTTAATCATTTGAAGTGATATTTCTTTAGCAGCAAGTCGAAGTTCGTGAAGCCAAATAAATCACATTTAATTGAGCGGTTTTTTGCAGAACATTTACTTGACATTTGTACAGACACTCAGCAAGAGTATCTGCCTGTCTGCCTGTAGATGGACATGTCTCACTGCTTGGCAGCACAGCTCACTCTGGCCACTGGAGGCCAAGAGAGGCAGTGGTGCAGTAAATGCTGCGGTGTGAGTAAGCGTGTGTGTGTGTGCGCGTGTGTGGGCTGATCATCCCCAGGCCTGGTTCAGGTAATGTAGCGGAGAGGAGGCTAAGCTTCCCTGACACACACGCCTGGATCACAGAAGCTAGCAGGCTGCCGCAGGGTATGTTTTGTGTGTGTGTGTGTGTCCGTGTAGGTATGTCACTGTGTATATCACTATGTTGGAGGGCATCTCTGTGATTTACCAACATATCTATCTGTGTCTAAAAACCTGACAACTGTCTATGCCAATTAAGTCAAAAACCCACATGTGGGTGAACTGGCCACCATCTTAAAAATGTCACAAGTTGACTTCTCACCACACATGGTACTGATCACTGAGAGAGACTCCAACCTGTGCACTCTGAGCTCTGGTGTTAATAAAGTAGCTGCACGTCTAAATTAGATTTAAGGTAAACATCGTCAGTGCTCACCTTGACTACAGGTATCAATCCCTCCAACTCCACTTCATCTGACCCTGACTTTGTGGTGTCTCAGCATTTATCGGTCAGTCATTTGCTTCCTTCAGCATTTCCAAACTCACAGTGTTATTAGTGTTAAAGACTCAGGGCCAGATTTGTTTTAGATACAGTCTGCACCCACTGACTTTTGTGTCATTTAACCAAGAGGCACAACGGAAAACCCTGAAAGTCTATCATATGAGGCTGTTGTGAGTGCCAAAAAAGGAATAATGTATTTAACAGGGAACAAGTACGTATGATTGCACGAGTTTTGATTTTTTGTTTGTTTTCTGTTGATTTAGTTAGAGTCCAAAATTCAGCAGTATTCACTTTACTATAACCAAAAAAAAAAAAAAGAAGAAAATATTTTCGCATGAGAAGCTGAGGCAAGTGATTTTATCTGGCAGAGAAAAATAAACATACTGATTGATTATGACAGTTACGGTTCTTGCAGATTAATTAGCTGATAATTTAATGGTATATTATACTGTATATACACAGTTTCCATTAAAGTTGGAATTAAATATTTTTTTTACCTCTTCTCATTGTGATTGTGATTTGTATATCTTCTGAAAACTTTATTGATTAATCTCTTCCGAACACATTACTGTGAAAAAAACAATTAGCCTTTGTAATAGGAATAAAAGGAGGAATGTGTCTGAAAACAAAATTATTCCAACTTTATGGGCAACTGTTTATATAATATGCTTTTTACTTTTATGAAATCATGTTTTGGCCATTGCTCTCATGTGCCAGATGGGTCTAAAAAATACAATTCCCGTTAGCTTCAGGCAGCATTTGTATGGAGAAGAATCAGTCAGAGGC
This sequence comes from Selene dorsalis, assembly GCA_900303245.1. Lineage (NCBI taxonomy): Eukaryota > Metazoa > Chordata > Actinopteri > Carangiformes > Carangidae > Selene > Selene dorsalis. The sequence continues at coordinate 33,983 of OMNW01012208.1, read as the reverse complement.
ACAAATCAGAAATGTTTGGAAGTCAAGTCACTTTGTTTTTGGAGTTATCAACAAAATTTGGCACCATAGCTACTGAGTCAAAACACACCCAGAATTTAAAAGCGATCTGATTTTAGCTGCGGATTGTGTTTTCAGTTTTCTCAGTCCTGTAATCCTTTGCTCTCGCCCACTGTTTTTCGGTCATGTGACAGAATTTCAAGATAAGTGATTGGATGCTTGTTATAGACAGAGCACATTGGACCTTGGTTACAGCTCACACTATATTCACATAGCCCAAAGCATTATTTCCCACTCACACAAACTCATATCAGTAAAACTGACTTTTGCATATCTGAAAATGAAAAAGGATGGTTTTGGCATAGAAGAGAAACTTTTTTACTGTATTCTCCAGAAATCTAAATGACAACCCAAGCAAGCAAAAGCTCTGCTGATGAACTCAGGTCATAAATGGAAAGGAAGAGGCTAAGAAAGATACAGAAGAACTAAGTTTCAACATCCATCTTTGAGCTGCTGATTAATAATCATCACGGTCTTGCCTTCCCCACTGCTCACTCCTGTTCCTTCCATCATTTGTCACTTCACTGTATATTTTCAAAATTCTTCACTGAAATGTAGCCGCGAATAGTGCCTGTGTCATCTGTTTCTTAGGAAAACACACAGCAACTGCCAACAACTATAATGGATGAGCCCCAGAAATACCCAGAATGCAACACAATGAGGCAATGATTCCCAAGGCCTATTGGGATTAAGAATTAGTTCAAAATGGTTTATTTCCAAACTTCAGATCTGGTTAGGTTACTGCACTGTATCATAACGATGAAATTATTTCTGAAAAGCCTCTAGGTGTTTGTGACTCTTGTGAATTGTTTGTGACTTCACATTTTCACTCAGTTACAGTTGGGTCTCCTAAAAAGTTGGAAATAAATAGGGCAACCAATTGGTTTAAACACAAAATGTATGGAAACATCACATGTGGAGGTTTTATTGAGAAGGTAGGGGAGGTAGAAAAATGATGATGGTCCAAATCATTTTGTTTTGAAACTACAAAGTTGTGGTCCTAGACTGCTGGACCCCACCCTATGTCTGCTCCACTCACAGCAGCAGGGGAGGGGTAATTTTCTCCCATAATATGAGGAAAAAAATGTCAGCAGAGCATAATACTTATTACTGATATGCTGAGTGTCATTTTCTAAAGAAACACTATAGATTATCTGATGACAAAGATCTGTGTGAAAGATACTTGAAAACCCACAGGTGTGAATCACAATGTGAAAGATGAGCTGGCTGCTTAGGCTGCAGGAAGTTGGAAACGTATTGATCAACAGGTTATCTACAGTATGGATCCGTTTCCATGGACACACACCTACACACACGCAGACAGGTAAAAGTATCTTCCATAAAACCACAATTCCAACCCCATAAAATGAGTAGCAGTGTATCAGTCAAATTTGTAAATGCAAGGCAGCCTGTGGATGGCCCTGGTGGCGGGCCTTGA
>OMNW01012204.1:57889-71382 GCA_900303245.1 Selene dorsalis | reverse complement strand
AGAGACCAGAAGCAGACCCTCCAAGCTCTGCTGGTCTCCTGTGACAATCTGATTCCTCAGTACTGAATCTGATTAGCTTGGTGTTTGTTATGGGGGGAAAAAAATAACATGGCATGCATATAGTGTTTTCTTTGGAGTTGTAACTATAAGGAAGTTGTTACTGATTAAAAATAACAATAACTGAAAGATCACTAATATACAAGAACATCTATGCCAAATTGTTAAAATAATTGTATTGTATAGTGAAAAACAAAAAAAAACTTGCTTTGCCTCTTCTCTATAGCTCAGTAACACATAGTTCAACCACTGACACTGCACCAACAGGCAAGAGTGAGTCTAAACTAAAACCTATTTAGCAAACAATAACAATTTACAATGAACCCTATCTTTTAAAATCTTGTGTATATGCACGTGTTTATACTATATCTTTACAGATCTATGCCTAACCTTGATCTTCGACTGATCCTAAAAGGGGATGTGTTTATTTATTTGATAGGAGGCCATTGAGGGTTGACTGCAAATGAGACGCGAGAGAGGAAGAATGAAAAACAAAGGTTCTGGGCATGATTTAGATCAAAGATCCTGTGATCCTGATTAAATGTCTATGACCTAGTTTGGCTAAAAAATCCCATGATTGGGTTTCTTATATGAACATTCACTCTCAGGTGTCCCCCTTCCTGCACACATTTTTCTCCTCCCTGAAACCCAGTAGACTTTGTCACAATGTCTGGAGTTTTATCACCAAGAGGAATGAACTTTAGGCCACTTCAGAGCCTCAACAAGATATTTCACCCAGTCAAATCTCATACTAATCATTTCTTCAGGTCTCTTGTTTTCACCACCTTTTAGGGCTGTGTGAGGGACCCTGACTCTGCCAGTAATTATCCCTCGTGTGATCTCTGCAGTCTCAGATTGAGCCGCTGTTTGTGTGCGCTCAGACATTATAATTGACATTTTTGTCGTATCTTGGCGCGAGCCGCAAGTTGAGATTATGTTCACGGACGCAGAACAATCAAACATGTCGAAACACGCAAAGTGAGCAGAGCAGAAGAAAGAAAGGGAGAGAGAGGGGTAACAGTCCCCGAAAAAACATACAGGTTAAATTTGTGCTATTTCTGTAGAAGAATAACAGGTTGTAATGTCAAAAGAATAGATGATGTTTTCAAAAGGAGTACTGAGTACAGTGATTTTGCAGCAGCACAGTTAAACACTGTGGTATCTGTCTATGACATCTGGGAATACAGTGAGGTAATGGTTTAAAAAGGCCCGCTGTATGTCCTCAGATGCCCCGGGCTCACCACCTACGAGCTGCGAGGTGGACACGATGAGTGACATTTCGCTCTGTTTTCGACACATTTGGTGATCTTTCAGATGTCCAAGGCAACATCTGTCAGCCGCTCTTCAGTCTTTACCCTTTGCTTCAGAAAGTTTAGGAGGAGCCTGGGGAGCATGGCACGTCACGCATGGCCTGGCCTCTGGTACGCCTCTGTTTGTTTTTGACGGCCCGGACCCGTGTGCTTCTGCAGGCCTCCAGGAAGCCGCTGATCTTTCTCCTGAGATGGCACCGAGTTGTTGGCTGTTTTTCAGATCTTAAATGCCACGCAGTGACCTAATCTGATATTTCAAAGCAAAGTCATATCAGGGATGTTTTGAAGTGTCTCGCACTGGTCTTCACGTCTTCACTATTTGTCTTGTACTAACAGGTTTAGCTTTGGCCTCATGTGTGTGCGCACTCTACTGGAAGCATCTCAGTAGACACAGAGCGAGCATTAGAAAAACAAAATCACCATCAGCTCAGCTCCCCACATTCCTACACTCCACGTCTCATCCACACCAAATACCAGGCTGCATTTTTCTTCTCTATCTGGTCTACCCGCAAATCGAATAATAGGTGTTGTGTTTTATGGTTTGGTTTGGAGCGCAGATTTGTTTTCACTGATCTGATTGCCAGCTCAAAGAGATTCTGCCCTCATGCTATTCAAGCTTAGGAAACGCAAGTAGACGGGTGAAGAATAATTTATTGGATGATGGCAGTGATTTAGATTTGTAATTCTTTCCATAAAAGGTAGTAAGGACGTTGTGTATTTACATAATACATTAAGTGATTTTTAATTCAAGAGTACACATGCTGAGAATGAGCATTTTAATAATGCATACAGTATTTAAAAGCAATTAAATGCACTTGTTGAGAGGGATGATTTCTATTAGTGATCAATCAAGATTCTGACTTAAGTATTTTTTCAATCGAAATGGCAGAAAGTAATAAAAAATCCATCCATTAGATTCATACACAGAGTAAGCTGGTGTTTTGCGTCAGTTTGATGAGGAGAACACTTGAGGATCTGGTGGAATACACATTTTTGCTGTCTATTTGGTAAAGGTAAAACATTAATCTTGAGGCTAGGATTTTTTTTGTCTCTTCCTGTTGTTGACTCTACCTAGCTTAGGGATTATATCATGCCCTCACTTCCAGGGGAAATGATGAGTATAATCAGTGACTGGTTAAATAGAAGGCACAAAAGAGCCACCATGAATCTAACCAGCTCACACTTTCACCTCAGTTATGACCCTCTTGTACACACACACACAGAGCCCTGCCCTTTGCTGAGTTTAGTGTATAAGCTGTTTGATGTTGTATTCTTCAAGAGACACTCACACACACTCACACTCAAATTTACCCCCTGCTGAGTGTCACTCCTGCGTCCCTGTGTTGTTCATGTCACAGCCTTTTCACTCTGCAGACCCCCAACCTGTTGTTAGACTGGCTGTGCTTACTGGGACCATCTGTTCCCCTTCACAGTCACACACACACACACACACACACACTCTCAATAACAGATACTACACACAGACACGGGCACACTGGCCAGCTGCCTGCTACATGGTCCCTGCTAGAGGCAGACTACTACATCTGTCCCTGTCTAACCTCAGCCCTCTGGCCCAGTAGCAATTAGCCCCCATTAGCAGCCCCCTGGGACTGGGCTTCATTAAGGAGACTGTCATGGCCACAGCAGCATGTAGCAGGCTAACCAGCAGCTTTCACCACTGACAGGTTACAGTCCAAAGTAATGGAATGTGACTGATCGGCCAGAGGAATGTCCTCAGATGTGGAGCAGATAAAGTCCAAATGTTGGTCCTGAAACATGTCTTTGTCAAATTTGCACAAAAACACCACACTGTCTAAGAAAGGCAAAAAAAAAAATCATGGTTTTATCACACAGATACTGTCTTTCTATTAAATATAAAGAAAATTGCAGCCAGTACATAAGGTGTTTCTTATATAGCACAAGACATGTAATGACTAATGAGCACGATGACCAGTAAAAGCCAGTGTTATTAGTACCTTGGACCTGCAGTCAACCAATGAAAAGTTTCATAAAATTTAGGCTTATCCAGGGAACCAAACCACTCAATCCAAGGGGCAACCAAAATAAACCCAAAACGTTGTCATCACAGAAAGCAAGAGCTTTTAGCCACCTCCAGTTGTAAGCCAGAAAACAACAAACATAGAAAAGATTCCAACTATGCCAACAGTTGTCTGCTACTCACCGATTTTGGTTCGCGACACACTCCTCATCTGAGTCTGTGGCAGACTGATGTTCAAACGTTGTGGCCTTGGCCCTCTGATGTTTCCTCTGGTGCTCACCATCTTTACCCCAGTCACCAAAACCTTGACAGCACAGAAAGTGAGTTTGCATTAGCATAGCCACCAACACAGTGTTAGCCGCTACCTGTTACAAGCTAACAGCATTAAAAAATAAATAAATAATAATAAAAACACTTACCGTTCTGTTTTATCTAATAAATCACTGGTTTTGCTGCACAGCTCCTCACTCCACATCTTTCATTTTGACGACGTTTTCACCTGGCGTCCATTTTTTTTCCAGCGATTTAAACTTTTGGAGAACCTTCCGGGTCGTTATGGTTACCAGTCCTGGTTGCAGCATGGTTAGGGGAATATAGCCATTACTGACATTGTTATCTTTGCTACCAGACGTCGTTCGGTTAAATTCAACATTTTAACGCTACACCTGCCTCTGCTGTTCATCGCATTTTCATGCAACTAATGAATTTAGGAGTTACCTGTCTACTTCCTGTTTATACATGTCACGTGACACGCGCTTTCAGGCGATGTAGCTGTGTGGACTGGAGGCAGCCCGAGTCATGTAGCCAGCGGTGGTGGGCGGGGCTTAAGTTTTGATGAGGAAGTATGCATATGTGCCGCAGGTTTCCTTCTTTGTCACTTACTGTACGGGGAAAATAATTTTAAGCAAAAATATTTATCATAGCAGTATGATAAGAGTATTTTACACAACTTAAATCAGCTTGGAAAGTATAAATGTCATCTAACTCAACATGAACAGGGATCTGCAGCCATGCTAGCTTCTCTGAGGATATTGGCAATGTGAAGTTTCGGATCAAGATGTTATCATTTGTTACTGGTAATATGTTAGTGTTCAGTGCTAAACAGAAACGATGGGAATGTCTTGTGCAGGTATTCAAGCATAAAAGTTGAGAAAACGTCAAGTTCTGTTTTCTAGTAATGATTGATAATATCATGATAGTCATCTGCGGTAACTCAGTTCTTCCTTAAAAGGTTGTGTTTTGTTGTTTTATTTTCAGATCTGGAAGTGTGAAGAATCACTGGATAGAGATTTACTCTTTTGTGGAGCAGCTGGCAGAGAAGTTTATCAGGTACAAGCAGGATTAGTCATTCATGAATCATCTATGTTTTTGGGTGGGTTTTTTTCTCCTGGTTTCTCCTCTCAGCGTTAAAGTGAAACGACTGTGTGTTTGCAGCCCCATGCTGAGAATGTCCTTCATTGTCTTCTCCACACGAGGAAACATCATCATGAAGCTGACTGAGAACAGGTAAAAGCCATTCCCGATCATCGTCTCATCCATCACTGTCTGCTGTTTGGATCTCTGTGTTCCTGTAGGGATTTCGTCTCTTGTGGTGTTATCTCCATCGGTGGAAACCAGAATTTTTTTGCAACTCAAAATTGAATTGCTTACAAATTTCATCCAGCTCTAGGCAGCCCACCAATACAAAACAGTGCATTCACTTTATTGTGGACAACACTGACTTTCGACACTAACACTTGAGACACAAAATTACTTACAGCTCTCTAACCCCATCTTTATATCTACTGTACTGGAAACATTTTTCAAGCTCTTTTGCAGAGAGCAGTCTTCTTCCAGTGTATTTTATCAGTCTGTTTGTTTACCCCACAGAGAGGCCATTACTGGAGGCTTAACAGCTCTGAGAAGGGTGATCCCTGGAGGAGACACATTTATGAATTTAGGCCTGGAGATGGTAAATCAGGTTTTAAAGATCCAACACACTGACAAAACCAGCCCAAGTCACACTGGCCTAGTTTTTACGATAAGATTTCATTCTGGAGAATATCCCATGAAGATTAATTGAATCTGGCAGCTGGAACCAGGATGAATTAGATAAGTATGAGGAGTGGCTAAGATCATGAATGACATGCTGCCTCTTGAATCTGCTGAGCTTTACACCACCAGAGATAAAGTAAAGTCGAGCATCATTCCACACATCCACATAGTTTGGTTTTCATTTTTTAAATTTAATTATGAGCATGTTTTGGTGGTTAAAGATTTAGCAACATTTCCAGATGACATCCAAGTTTGAAGCTAGCAAGTTTTATGTTTATACAGTCATCCTTGAAATAACACTTCACTAAATCATGCTGAGGAAAGTGAGATTTGCGGGCTGGCTTTGCAGCAATGTCAACCTGTTTTAATTCATCGCTTGTCCGTGTATTGTCGGAAACCAAAGCTTGACTAACTCCCTGTTTGTAATCGCAGGCCAACATACAGATAAATCAAGAGAAATACGGTGAGCTCTGTCTAACATGCTGAGCACATTAGCCTGCATTAAGCACTTTGTTTCAGAGAAAGTGAACACTGTGTGTTTTTCAGGCACGGCCAGCGTCATCATCGCCCTGACTGACGGAGAACTGAATGAGTGGCAGTTTGACACAGCTCAGCGAGAGGTAGGATGTAATTACATGTAGTCACTTTAGGGGAAGCGGTGGATAAAATAATGTGCACACTATATGAAAATAGACTTTAGTCTGGGTCTTCATTCTGTTTCTCTTTATTAGGTTTCACTTGATGTTGCTGTTCTGTTTAAGTGTTGCTTTCTTTTTTTTAGACAAGTTGGACACAAAAACCCTATTTAGTGTGCCATTAATATTCAATGTTTGTTTCTTTATTTCCAAGAATTTCCTTTGGGTAGCTCAAAATATCACATAACCGCAGTGAATAGAAGAAGTGAAATCAGACCAATTCTTATGAATTCTGTAGTGCTGATATTTATATCATTCACTGGTACATTTCTGTCAAAGCAGACAAATGCATGATGGTGTTTTAATTGTACAGTTTTAGAATGAATGTATGTCATGTTATTGATCTTCTGTTTAAACCCTGATGTGTTCTTTGGGAGATATATTTGGCTTCATGAGCTCACTAGAATCTCTTTACGCTTATTGCATCTTGGTTTATTTGTTCTCTTCTTCCAGGCGCAGAGGGCCAGGTCCATGGGAGCGATTGTTTACTGTGTAGGGGTCAAAGAATTTAACCAGACCCAGGTAGGAGGAGGGTACAGGAGGATACTGAAGATGTGGCTGATACCTAAAAAAGACATTCAAAACAATTTCTTCTTTCCCCGGCTGTGTGTTTTTCTAGCTTGCAACTATTGCAGACACTGTGGAACATGTGTTTCCTGTGTGGGGAGGCTTCCAGGCCCTCAGGGGAATCATTGACTCGGTATGACACATACATACCACATGTATAGTCATAGAAACACTCACCCACACAGTGAGACACACAAAACCGTATTATGTTATGTAATTGTCTCCTTACTGTGTTTTTTCTTCTTCTGTCTGATCGCACAGATCATCAAGAAGTCCTGTATTGAGATTTTAGCAGCAGAGCCATCCAGTGTGTGTGCAGGAGGTAAGAGGTGTGAGGAGCAGGGGTTTCCCTCCCCGCTGAGACACCGGGCAGCCACGGTGTGCGATTGTGTCAGATGACAGTCATGTAAAGCCTCTGGAGTAGAACATGGGGTTGAGTAATCGCAGAGACGCTTATGACCGCAGAGTGACAGAGAGCGTATTGTCATTCACGGCCGGGGGAAAATTAGCATAGCCGCATCAGCACAGCGTGTGTGTAAAAAAAAAAAAAAAGAGGAAGGGGGGTGGGTGTTGGTCAGAGGAATTAGCCATGAGTCTTTAGGCATGGCTGCCTCCCTGGCCTAGTTTGCCACATCGTGTATGCTAAATTGTCATTTGGACTTTTTCAACCACATCGCTTACCTCACCTCCGCTCCCCACGTCCAGCGCCTCTGCATGTGGACGGCAGCTTGAGGAAGTAAGAGGCAGAAAAACAGCCAAGAAGGATGGAGACAGACAGAGAGAGAGTGCGCCTTAATGTGCAAGCCAGTAGGATGGATGAGCTTTGACATGACCTTATTAGGGCTCACTTAGGAGAGTGCATCTGGAGCCGTCTTACCAGGACAGCCCATGTAGATTAACATCCATTACTGGATATGATATGAGGAGAGCGGAGGAGCAACAACGAGGAAAGGATAATAAAGAATCACAGTCGAGCCCATGTGATAATTACAGTCTCTGGGTTTTTGCCAGAGCCCGGGTGTGTGTCACTCGACATGTGGACAAATATCCCCCAGCCTCATTTATTATTCGATTGATGAGCAGTCTAATGGTCAGTGAACTAAGAAACCAAGGACCCACTTAAACCAAGGCCTAATTAATGAGGGACAAAGATTGTAATCTGCTTTGTTTGCTTTAGTTGGGTCATGTGTAAGAACATTATACAGCTCTAATCTTAAAATTCATATATCTTACAAGTGCTTTAAAAAGTTGTACTCAGCCTTCCTACAGTAAAGTAACAAATAATGTGATGTAATGTGATGGTTGAGCACAAACACACATTTTTGCAGCTGTTCTTTTATCTTGAACAGTGAAAATCTTCCTCAGAGGTTTGAATACATCCATCTACCCACATCTATTTACACACACACACACACTCTGACATACTGCATAGGTATTATGACAGTCTCTCTCTCTGTCTTCCTCTCCGTCTGAGTGTAGTCACATACCGTACGTGATCTACGGCATCACACATGTTTAGATGTTCTTCAGTGAGCGCGCACACGCACATCTTAAAGCACATATACACACACGTCCCTTACACTGATGTGAAATGACCAGACCGAGCTGCCTGCAAACAGGCCATCAGACTGGACAGTGAACGTTGGGCCGCACTATCAGACGTGACAGCACTGATTTCCCTCACACACATACACACACACACTGAGAGGACGCTGAGAGTTAGACCTTAGATCTAACATGACAGCAGAGATTGCTGCTTTCATTAACGTCTGACCCTTTCTTCTCCGTCGTCCCTTCATCCCTGTCCCCTCCCTGCCCTTCACTGTCCCGTCGCACTAACGTGATTGAAGAGCGGCTGTTCGGACAAGCCGTATCCCATTTTTCTTTTCCCACACACATGCAGGACACACATTCACATGCGTGTACATGTGTACAGTCGCACACGGACGGACAATCGTACAAATGAAATCCTTGTCAGACGTGCAGGTGCAAATGTAAATGGACATGTGGCCACAGAAGCAGCCAGAGAGCAGAGAGGAGAGGGCAGCAGCATATGTGTTGTACATGTCAGCAGGGCACCACCAGTCTCTGCCCACCATGTGTTTGACAGCACTGACCTTTTAGCCCATCAAGCCCCAGTGTGTGTAGTTTGTCACGGTGTGTGTGGAAGATTCTCTGATAGAAGTCATCTCTGAATTATTAAGATTTAAAAGATCTGTGGAAATCATCCATGTGTAGCATCTGATACTTAAAAATGCATTTTTTTGGTTTGGAAATATCATAAATGATTCACATTTGAATTTTGAATTAATAAGATCCAGGTCTGATAAATGTTGAACATCATCTTTCAATAAGAAACATACAACACTAACAGAAAAAAAAGAGCTCTTCTTATTAGAGTAACATCTTATATGTTCAGGATACTTAAGTTGTTTATTTTTCTGTGTGCGCATGCGCCTCATCACGGTGCAGCTCATGCTGTTTGATGATAACCTTGTGTGAAAGGGGGATGACTGCTAAAGCAGACCAGGCACTGAGCAGTAAGAATAATTAGTGTTGAGTCCTCTCATTAAGCTGCAAGTTGTTGTGGCTGTAAACCACATGAGTCGTTGGTTTATATGAAAATTGATACAGTCCAAGTTGTTTGATATTGTATTTATATTGTGTAGCTGTAATTTGTGGTTTGGATTATGATGTATGTGTTTTGCGGTAAAATTAGGGCAGGGGCACACAGTACATGATTAGAGTGTCTGTAATGAGATTTGTGGGTAATCAGGTGGCGTATGTATGTGTGTGTGTGTGGAATTGCTGACAAAATGACATGAGCAAGACTGACAAGTTGCAAGTCATTGAACATGTGTAGATGAGCATGAACTCACACATGCAGATAGACACAGTCACATGAGGTCAAGTATGTGCATGGTTGTATAAGAGATTAGACTTATAGAAGGTTTTACTTTACCTTTATGCAAACTGATGAGAAGCAATGTGTTCAGTAAGATTATATATTGTGTAATGTATGATCTCTAATATATATTTCATATATCCGATATCATATGTATACAAAACCCCAGTTTGTGAGCTAAAATTCAGGTTCCGTCTGTCTTGCACATCACCGGTTTTCATCTTGGATCTTCTCCAAAGACAAATCGTCCCTCTTCAACATTTTTGCAGCATCTGTAAACATGTGGAGATGTGCAGACATCTGTAAAGTGATGTTTCTTTTCTCCACTCAGCCCTGTCTCTGTTTTATGTATCTGTATTTATGGCTTTTCATAGCAGCAGGTCTGACCTTTAAGGAAACGCTGTTACGTATACACTCACACCCCGTGATGTTTTTATCCAGTGATCTTCACACTGGAGCTTTAAATGTTAAAGGTGTAGCAAATGTTCACTTCCGTTAGCCAGGATAATGCTAGAGGAAACGCACATGAACACACACATGTTCACTATACATGCCTGCATACATTCATGCACACTGAGTGAGGACATGCAGACCCTTACACATTTGTCTGAAAAACACAAAGGCGTTGGACACGTGTTACATACATATCCTCACATACACTTCTGCCTACTCACACACACACACACACGTACAAATGCCATGTTATGGTGCCATAGGTAAGGTCAGACCTACTTTGACAGTGCTACACGGTTGTCAGCCCTACAGGCATGTTTTTAAGCAAGTGTTTTTTCCCACTCTAACATATGCTGGGTAGCAGCCACATAGACACTCCAGCATATGCTGGCAAGCCTCTGTCAGTGCGCTTTAACAACGCCCAGGGGAAACTAAAGGTCAAAGACACACACACACACACATGCGCACACACCTTCTGGCTACAGCACAGTCTAAGATATTCGTGAATAGCAACACTTTTAAGCATTAGCACCACTGGAGCATATTATGGCCTTTCCACACATACACGCACAAGCACACAGATATAAACAAGCAGTAATGAAGCATGAACATGCTTAGGTTGAGCACATGAGAGAAAAGGAAATGGTTGTCAGCATTCACCGTGTTGGTGCACTAGAAATCCTTTTCTACTTCAGATCAGAATTGGAGGCCAGGTTTTAATTTTTACATCTCTCAGACATATGGCTGAAAATATGTGTTGTATTGTTGTGTGTATTGCTCAACATGTCTGATGACGCTTGTCCTCTTGTTGTTTTCATCTCAGAAAGATTCCAGGTGGTGGTGAGAGGCAACGGGTTTCTCCACGCCAGAAACACTGATCAGGTCCTCTGCAGCTTCAAACTGAATGAAACATACACCGTGGGTGAGTAATGCACAAAGCACTGAACAGATCGGGACGCAGGTTGGCAGGTTAAAAGCAGTAATTAACCGTAGAAGAGTCAAAAGGTTGTGACTGTCAGGGAGTGATTTAGTTGCTCTCGAAGATGCATCCAAACTCCAAATTATCATCTGAAGAGAGCACTGAATTCACTTGTATGCTTCTTATTACAGCAAATTTGCTTTAATACATTAGTGCGTACGCTCAAATGGATCATGAGAATCTGGTTAGGATTATGCATCTAAGAAGAATATGCGCCGTGTTTCTACGCTGCAGATGTTTCCATTTCGACTTCATAAAGTGTGATTTTGTTTTTCCCTGACTCTGCAGATGAGAGACCAGCTGGAATAGAGGATACCTTCCTGCTCTGTCCTGCTCCTGTGGTAGAGGAGGTTGGGAGGTAAGCTGGGTCTCTATCTCTTTTGGCTCTCACCCCTACACCATTTCTTAGCTGTTGCCAAACTCTCCATCTACAGCTGTACCACTCCGAGCTAGATACTTGCCAGCTGTACGCAAGTTTGGTGTGGACACAGAAGACTGCTGTCCTTGAACAAATTAGGGCCAAAGTCATTGAGTGTCTGTGATCAATCAGTGTTTGTCACAGCTAACGAAGCCAGACACCAATCACGAGGGGACAACAGGAGTAGAGCCCAGGAACACGTCTTAATGAGAGCCTGCTGGAGAGGACCTTCACAACCGTGGATGTGTGTGTGTGTTGTTGTGTGTTGTGTGCATGATGTATCCCAACCCTCAGTCTGACACTTTGGGAGAGAGGAAGTGTGAGTGGAGTCAGCCGGGCAGTGTAAAGTTTCCTCTCAGGGCTCCCAGCTTTGCTCCTGGAGATTTCAGAGCAGAAGTTTGTTGCGGGGCAGACAGAGCCACGCTGTGGGCTGAGCTCGGAGACAACCGAGGCCCAGCAGCCTCCCCATCCCCGCCGCCCCGAGTCCTGTGCATAATTATACACTCGGGCCTGCGGCCTCAGACACCTCCCAGTCATCATCTGTCTTGTTGCTGTCACTCAGATTTCTATTGTGATTTGAGCTTGTCTTGTCTGCCGGAGAAAAGTACTGCTCAGAAGTGGGGAAGAGGAATTTTGTTTATATACTGTGGCTGCAAGAGGATTTGAGACACTGTCACGGCACAGTATCATTTACTCATATCTTCTGACAAAAGTAGCATATAATTGATACATGATTGTTTGAGGTTTAACATAATGATAGGAAGAAGCCGAATCAATACATCAATCTGCTCCTTCGTTTATCTTTGTGTGTGATAGTTGTTGCCAGGACGGCGTTTGGTGGAAAGTTGGGCTGCTCCTCCTAAGAGCAGAGCAGAACGGAGAGCATCATTACACACAGCAATGGTGCCTGAAGGAGACATCCTTCCATGTAACAGAAGCCCATTAGAGCAGAGTCAGCACTGCCTAACACCCTGAGTGCTACTGAAGAGGAAGTCAGCTGTGAATGGCTGAAGGGCCCGGAGAGGAGGCCAGCAGCTGGCTGATGAGTTCTGGGCTGCGGAGCAGATAGATGTGGACACGTGTAGCGAGGCGAGAGCAGGCTGGACAGGTGTGGTGCAAAATTATGTCTGCGTGTACAATCGTGTGTCAGAACGGTGCTATTTTTAGCCCTGTCAGCAAAATCAGCCTCCTCGTCAACCAAGTTCGTCAGATTTTAGATTTGACTCTACTTGAAACTGTGTTTGTAACTATTAATATGCACCCACAACACACATGAATTATTTCTTAAACACAGAGATTGTCTTTTTATATTACTTTTTGTATACCAGCCAAAACATGCACTCAGGACATGTCTTCTTGGGTTGTGATCAGTTTTGAGCAACATTTTTCACAAAAAGACAATAAAAATACCAGAATAATATACATGACACACTATTGAAAAAAAAAACTAACACAGGTAACAGCACCTTTTACCAAAAGTAATCTCACCACCATGTTCGCATGCTTGTTTTTCTGAGGCTTTCAAGCCCATCTCATGGACTTCCTCAGTGCATAGAGTTGCTGTTTTCAGGATCATAATCACAGCATCAGTCCGAGACATTTCATTCATTCTTCATTTATTCACAGACACACAATAAACCTCATATCCAGAGAGGAAACTGAACCTCCGCACACTGGTAATACCTGTAGGAGAAGCTGGATTGCTTCCTAATATGTTGATTTTCAGTTATTTCCTGCTATTTTATTCATCAAACTTAATCAATAATGATAATAATTAAAATAAAGCTGCAGCCCTAAAAATCACACTTGACACACTTGAATGTCAGATCAGATTATAGGTGAAATGCTTCCTGTTTTGGGCTTGTTAAGTCTGTACAGGAGATCTCAGGGACTCCAGCTCCCAGCATCACCTCCTCACCCAAACCCCAAAGACCCGCAATCACCCCCTGTTCCACCCGAGCCTTGTCGCATATAATGAAGTCATTGACGCTGCCGTCACACAAATCCATGTTGACTAGGAACCTTCCGGATGCAGCTTCACCCCCCTCCCGCGCACACACACCCATACACACACGG
>OMNW01012204.1:7540-50480 GCA_900303245.1 Selene dorsalis | reverse complement strand
CACCGCCGGGGCCTCCGGGACCCCCTCCATCACGACCCCCACCCAGGCTGTGATGATGATGATGATGATGATGAAGAGAGAGCCTCCAATGAACAACTCGTTCCATTAAAACACACACATCCTCCTTTCACCCACAGACTCAGACAGCAGAGAGCCATAAACTCTTCTAAGCCAGGAGCTCTTACTTGAAGCTCTGAGCTTTGTTGCTGGACAGCAAAAAATAAATATTTATCTGATATAAAAATCAGCTACTGAGTTTCATCAAGGTAACATTTTTAACATTAAAACACACAAACATTATAGGAAAAAAATGAGCATGTAGTTAATTGATTAAGCTTGTATGTACAGTATCAGAGGTCATGTTGACTTGAGTGGGAAGAGTAAGTGTAATCCTTTACTGCAGAGAGGATTTATGTGCTGTTGAAAGTTAGCTTGTTACAGTTTGTATATGAGTGGTGATGATAAACGCACCTGTGTGCTTTGGTTTTGCAGAGAATAATAATGCGGAGCTAAAACGTAGTGATAAATACAGCATGTAGTGAAAGATGATGTAATGTTGGTGATGGCGGCTTTGGTTTTTAAAATGTACGCTATTTTAAATCACACTGATGCATCATTTTATCTTTTTGACCAAAGAAACTTTTTTTTTTCTCTACATCCTAGTTAGAATTTAGTATAAAAGTTAATTGACCTTATTGCAACTGCAGGGCAGTTTCTCCATATTTTATTTATTGTAATACAGGCCCTGTCTGCATCTGTTTTCTGTTCTGTCAGGTGAAGTTTTAGGTCTTTGAGGCAGGTTGAGATCTTAGGTGGACGTAAGGACGTGTTCTGGCTCAGCACCTGATTTTATCCTTGTTGACGCTTTCACACTTTCACGTGGACGATTGCATTGAAAATTAGTACCTTCAGGGTTCTCCTGTATTCTGCATTTACTGACTGAAATAATCATTTTGCATTATTTCTTTATTAACAAACTTTTTTTTGTGACTGTCTTCAATAAAAATTGTTTTTTACATGCTCATCTGCCAGTGATTTCTTTCACCGTTATTAAAACATGTATTTCAGCCGGACTTCTTTTTGCACAGTCATTATGAATCAGCTTCCAGACATATTGGGGTCACTGCAACAGAGACCATATTTATTAGTTAATTTAATATATTGCAGGATGCAACATTTGGTGTTCCTCTTTAAGGAAATATTCTTTAATTAAACTAATTACACTTCAGTTGCTGTCAGGACTCTACTAATCTAACTATGACATTTATAGAGGTAGCCAGCAAAATAAATATTAAAGTCGTATTTCTGGGATGCTTTACTGCTGTGATATAAATCTTTTTGTCACTTGACTCCCATTTAAAACAGTGCAATCATCCCACAGTGCACTTGTAGTAATTTAAAAAAACAAAATTCATGCTTGAAGTAAAAAAAAAAAAGAAAATTTCAGTCAATTTTGAATGAACTCTATAGCACAGGAGTGTGAATAGTCTTCCAAGTGACTGTATGATTAACTCAGTGTATAGTGTAACCGGATGATGTCAGGTCTGAGAATGTCCTGAATCAGACTCCCCCTCCTCAGAGACACTGATGGACACAGTGAACTCAGACATAAAGGAGTGTGATCAGGAGGTCAGTCTGACACCTCGTGACTCATTTTCCTGCAATCCAACTGAGGAAATGAATAACATGAGGTTTAAGGTATGTTAAGTCAACCAACAACAGCTTTGTCTCTCAGTGTCTGGAGGAGCAGCATCATGATGATCTCTCTCCCAGCAGCTGGAGATAAGTGGAGACAACTGCCGATTGCCCATATGGAAAATCATGATTTTCTTTACTATTCAATCTAAAAACAGCTTTAACAATGTAGTTAAATCAAATTAAAACCATTCATGAAGCCTCCAGTTCATCCAAATAAATTCATTCAGCAGCGCCCCCAAGAGACCAAATAACACAATAACAGGCCCTCACAGATATAACAGTCTTATTGTGTGTCTACATACTTCAACACATACATGTATTTTTAGATTATCAGGGGTTGAGTTTAATCTGAGGCAAAAACAGATGAGACTTGACGGGTTTATTTGACAGATGAATGATTTTCCATTTGATCAGTCAATATCCATCAAGACAGGAACAGCACATTCAGCGTTTGACGTCTTGCACACATACACACACGCGCACACACACACTCGTACACACACTGACTGAAAGCTGTATGATGTCTTCTGGAGCTTTTCTAGAGTTTAAAAAGTAAACCAGTTTCCCCTTGAATGACAGTCTATCAGAAACACACACAGACATACACTCACATCCAAGGTGTATGTCCATATTTTAGTAAGTGTTCAGCAACACGCCATCACACAACAAATTTCAAGTCCATTGAGTTATATAAGATGTGCTCCTCAGGCTTTCCTCTTTTTCTTCTGCATTTTCTTTCCTGACAGCGCCCCCTTCTGGGCTCCTCTCACCATGCCCTTGAACTGGCCCTGTAGTTTGGCACGCTTCCTGTTAACACACAAGAGAATAAAACATGTCAAAGTCTGACATTTTTATATAAATTAGTTTCCTTCCAGAGATGTTTATTGAGTTCTACAGTGAATTGCTGCTCATACCTGCGATTGAGCTGGGCCTTCTTCAGAGGGATATAAGCGTAAGGATCCAGCTTTCCTTGTTTCTTCACATCTCCTTTTCCTTTCTGGAAGATGTAAAATAAAAGACACAGGCTCAGAATTAGAGTTTCTTAGGATCAAAATCCTGCAGCATGTGTTTCTGTCAGACGGCATCAGACCCACCTTTGACTTGTAATCAGCTCCAGTGTCTTGGCTTCCTCCAAGAGGTCTGTGGATACCTGAGCCTCCGGCTGAATGAAAACAAAAACAGTAAAAAACCTTGGTCTAAATCCCTGTTCCTCACTTTGCCATGAAGTAAAAGTTGCCCAGATTTTTACATCAAACCAAAACTATAATCTCTTTTGACCATGTAGGAGGACATTTGGTACTATTCATACCTTTATACTTTAACTGAGGTTCAATTTCCATATCCTCATCGAAGTTGTCATCTTTGAACTTCCTTTTCTGGGTCTTTTTCTGAGGGTAATAAAAAAAAATTGATAAATAAATAAAAACACCTTTACAACAACAAGTAAACTCTAGAGTCACTGTCAAATATACTCACACTCTTGACTCCGGCCTCCTCTAGAATATCGTTCATCTCTCCCTCATCTGTGGGAATAGCACCAGGTCATTGTCACAGTCTGTTCATACATGAAGCTGTATGTGTACAAGGCAGGAGGGGATTGCTCTTACCTTTATCTTTAACCTCATCTTCATCTTCTTTAATGATCAGCCGTCCGTCTGAGGTCACTTTGAAGCCGTGGTCTACCTTAGTGCTCTTTTTCAGCCCTGGGTTGGTGGCTGGGAAACAGCAAGGACCCGTGTTAACAGCACAGGACAAACTAAGCAAGACTCGACTGTGAAAAGGAAAGTAAGGCAGCTCCGTTACCTAGCACTCTCTGGGAAACTTTAGGATCCAGGAAGTTGAGTGGGTCATCTTCCTCTCCTTCTTTGAGCCATGCCCGTCCCTTCTGCTGTTTCCCTGCTTTCTTCTGTGCCTTTCCTTCATCCTCTGACAAATCGCTGTCTGACTCTGCCAGGATGTCCTCGATACTTCAAAGGACGGAACAGAACGTTATTAAGCAGGACGAGGCTACGTGTATGGGGGAGGGGGGGTTATGTGCAGAAGATGATGGTCTAACCTTTCGCCCTTTGTTTTAGGCGCCTCCTCTTCGCTCTCTGAGTCATCCTGCTGCTCTGCGACCTGCTTCTTCCTCTTGGAGCGAGCCTCCGCCTTGCGGATGTTCGCGAGCACCTTGTGGTGCTCGGCAGGCAGCATGCTCTTCACCAGCTCAAAACTGGAAAACACAACATCAGAATGTTGGAATTACTTAGTGAGTCACCTTACTGCTAAATAGTCACCTGTATTACTGTTTATTTTTTTATTCATCTTATTATCATTACTTTTCTTTTATCCGTATCCTGAACCTTTTTTTACAATTATCATTATTTTTTTTTATTTTTTTTTCCCAGCAACACTTGTGTCTCATGTTATTGTCTGACCTTACCCTTTGTGTCTTATGTTGTACCATTTGAGCTGCTTTTGTTTTCTTTTTCACCGCATTCATAAATAAAATTTAAATTACAAAAAAAAAACAAAAAAAAAAAAAAAACTGGAAAACACTGCAGATACTCAAACAATTAACTAACACTGTAACATACAGAAGTAACACAACTCTGCAAGTTTCCCAGAGGAGAGAAAAGTCTGGTGAACACAGGTCAAATGACAAATGATATAGATACTAAAGAATGACACAAGGCTGTGGACACGTGGAGCCAGCTCTAACCTCTATTCCCAAACACTTTAAGAGGAGTCAGCTGTGTTCATCTCAACCACTGCCAACAGCTGGTGCCATTATTGCACAAAGCACTCCTTTGTCAATGTCACAATATGATTAGTATGCCAACATTATTACTATTAACATCTCCTAATAAATTCACCATGCTGTGCTTTCATCAGCTGTGTTTACAACAAGTCTGTTTAGGGTGAGTTGGTAGCAAACAAACTGACATTGTTCAAACCAAAAAGACGAACAGATGCATTGCTTATGATGAAATATTAGATCCAAATCAAAAACAGCTCTGAAATTCAAAACATGATTACACAAATTCCTTCTTCATGAAAAAAATGTTGATTTTGCTCATTCTTTGTTTTAAGTAAAGTGAATTATTGATGCAGTGGAAGCTCCAAAAGAGCAACAGAAGGGATTGACCATTTTAGATACATGTCCAGCAACACTTACCCAAACTTCCTGATAAATTTGGTGAAGATGTTCTTCAGTTTTGTTCTGAAGTGTCTCCTCACGTCGTCCTTAATGTTTCCGACGCCCTCCATCTGGAAACAAGAGGGAAACCCCTGTTACATGAGGTCACAAATATCTTTAATCCTAGACAAGATTGTACAATACATACCATGACAGTGACGTGTGAAGCTAGTGTCTTTGGGTCCATGATGAAGAGGATGACTTTGATGAAGCTTAGAGCTGCTTTGACTATCTCTCTGGTGCGAGACGACAGCAGCAGACAAATATTGTGCAGAAGCTGCTCCATGGTGCTCACATCGATCAAGTCTGGGGAAGAAAAGGCCCCAAACTGAATCCACACCACAAACGCAGAAGCGTTTAAAAAGCACCTACAGGGAGTAGCTCACACTCAGCTGGCCTACCTTTGTACTCAAACACCAGTCGAGTTAGCGCCAACACTGTGCAGGTGATCATGGTGACGGAGCCTGTGAGTCCTGCATACACCAACACCAAATACTCCTCCAAGGCATCTGCATCAGAGATGAGTTGTGTGTTAAAAACAGTGCATTTGTGTCCTCAGACACACAGTAGGAGGAGATACGAGTTACCTTTTGTGTTCCCGCAGAAGCGAACAAAAGCCTTTCCTATGTCCACGAGCAGGTTGTAGGCGTTCTTACGAGCACCCACAGACACCTCCTTCGTACAAATGATCACCTGGCGGAGAGAACAACCTTGTGAAGATGATGCACAACAATACTCTCTCAGTTTGTGTGTTTGTGTGTGTGTGTTTGTGTGTGTGT
The DNA here is from genome assembly GCA_900303245.1 of Selene dorsalis. NCBI lineage: Eukaryota > Metazoa > Chordata > Actinopteri > Carangiformes > Carangidae > Selene > Selene dorsalis. The sequence goes on along the minus strand of OMNW01012204.1, from coordinate 44,825 downwards.
GTGTGTGTACCTCAGGCAGCAGTGCAGAGATAAAGGTTTTGTGTTCTTCATTGAGCCTTTTCACAATGTGACTCAGACACTTCAGTCTTGGCTGAGGAACAAATAACAAATAATAAAAAAAAACAAACTCAAACATCAAGATCTAGAATCAGACAGCACCGAAAATCAATCCATGCAATCCAATTAAAGGCTGGGTTTACTCTCTTTCTCTACACAGTGGTCTCACCCTCTTTGCTGGTGAAGAAGCGTTTTTCAGAGTCTCGAGCAGGACCACTTTCAGTGTTTCCAGATTTTCCAAAACAAACGACCTACACTCATCTCTCTCTCCTCCACACATCTCCTCGAGCACGCGGTACGCCTTCTTCTGCATGCCTGGCTCTTTGATCTGAAAACAAAAGCACCAACAGACACATAGTTGTTTAATTACCAAGAAATACATTCAAGGTTCAGCAGGTTTGATTCGAGTACATCATGTATGAACTTACCTCCAAATATGGCCGAATCAGCTCAAAGGTTTTAGTCATGGTGACCTCATCTACAAAGGGAGCCATGGCAACCACAAGGTCCATCATTGCCAGCCTGGGAGGGAGGAAATCAGAGAAAGAGAAGCAAAGAATAAACACACTGAAGTTTATCCTATTCTAAAATATTTAACTAACCAATAAAGCAGAAGTAAGGCTTTATATTAACCATATATTCATGTCCTACCGTGTGAACTCGTTGGTGTCTGTGCTGCCCAGTCTGTCTGTAGCTTTCTGCAGGAAGGTGCAGCTCATCTGAGGATGATCAGTTTGATTAGTGATACGCCAGCAGAGGAAACATGAAATCATATCAAGAGATATAAATAGCTTAGAACAATGTGCAGGCAGCATGGTGGTCGGGGAACTTCACCGACCTGTGTTTCAGTGACAGTCAGGTAGACTTTGATGGTGTCCAGGACCGCCATCCTGTATGTGCCAGACTCTCCAGCTGCAGGCTGCTGGCTGTACACGTTGAAAAGGATGGGAAGGAAGTTCTTAGAGAAGCGGCCGACTTCAGCCTTTTCTTCTTCTGCAGACATAAAGCAGACAAGATTTGAAATGGCAAAGAAAAATAAAAGTAGCTGCAGTAGTTTTCTGTGCTCTGCCTCCGTCTCTCCGAACACGTGTGTCCTACCTGTGGAGCAGCTCTTGTTGATGATGGTGCGCAGAGCCTGACACACGATGAGCCTCAGGTCTGGTCGTTCATTAATAATCATACCGAGTGTGCGGGCGATGCCTTTAAAGGATGCGAGCAGGTCAACAGGACAAGTACAGAAACCAGGGAGCATGGTCCAAATCTGTAGGATGAGCATGAACACATAGAAATGAATAACTCATTCACTGGGTCTTTATACTCAGAATGTCATGTCTATTAAAATACCTGAAGCTGTAAAGTCTGGTAGACTTTGGCTTCCAGTTTTTGTCCGGCTTGTTCCAGCTCTTCAGCTGCAACACAAGAGAAAAGTCAGAGGAAGAGAATCCACCTGCCTAGTTTCACAGCTGTCAAGGGGAACAGCACATATTTAGTTTACCTCTCTGCTTGAGTGTGGTGGCCAGAGGGAGGAAGTAAGAGTTAAAGAAACCAAGGTGAGTGTTCTTCACATGATCCCGTATGACCGGGACCAGCCAGCTCCGGGGGAACTCCAAGTCGTCACTGGTGACGGTTAAAAAAAGAATAAAGTTAGTTAAAGCACAGCAATGACACAAAGGCTGCTCCACTGTACGTGTCTCTCCGTGTGCCCTTACTTGTAGCCGGTGATGTTGAGAGGAACAGCACCGAGCAAGACTTCAGGGCCCATGCTCTCCACTGCTCCTCCCACAGCCAGGTCCAGCTCTCCACTGAAGGGGAACTGAGGAGTGGAGCGCAGGTCAGCCAGGGACTGCAGGGACTGTCCAGGAAACAACAACAACACAGAGAGTCAGGGAAAACTTTTACCTTTCTTTCCTTACACAGTGTTATTTCCACATTTTATGAAAGTACCTTGGTCATGATGGGGTGAGCTTTTTTCCCTGCGACTCGATAGAAGCAGCCCAGGATCTGCATCACAAACGGCCAGGAGGCATGGAAGCGATAAGACAATCCCTCCTCTATGATACTGGAACACACAAACACACACGTGATGAGCATTTGCATGTGGCCTCGACAGAGAAAGTGAAGAACTGACGAGTGACATTATCTGAGGGGAACTTGCCGAAATATTTTGCACACATAAGAGGGATTTCCTGCAGAGGCTGTGGCACTGATAGTGCCCATTTCATCCAAACAGGGGGCGACGCATTCGGTCAACAAAGTCTGGGAAAGATAAACAAATAAATCATGTACATACTTCTCAGAAAAGCTCTATATGCGTGTATGGATGTCCTGGAAACTAATTTCTGTACCTTCAGTGAGTTGGTGGCTGCAGAAACCACTTGTGCGTGAGGCGACAACAGGCAGGACATGGCAGCGGAGAAGAGGCGAGGGAGGTGACCCAAACTGAGAGAACTCTGCAGGCTAGACAAACACACCGCTGATAAACAAACTGATAACTAATCTGACTGGGTAAACACACAATTACATGATCACAAGAAAGAATGTCGCTGCTGTGAGAGGGCACGGCTCATTACCCCGCCAAATGGATGTGCGCCTTCTCCATGACAGCGAGCCAGGCCTGCAGAGGCTGCAGGTCGTTCTCACTGGGCAGGTAGTCGTACAGAGCCTGGGGAGGAGAAATTATACTCTTTCACACCACATTTTGCACAAGGGCCTTGGTGCTCTTATTTTCTTTGCGTTCTCTCACCGTGATGATCTGCGCGTTGAGTTCTGGAGAGAGTGTTGAAGCGTTGGGCTTCCCGCTGAACAGCTTATGGAAGGCCTGCATGGCACTCGCTGTCACCAGCTACGGCCAGAAACACAGTGGGCTTGTTATTCGTGGAGATGGACAAAGGGTATCTGGCTGCACCTGTGAGTGTGTTTGTGTTCTCACCACATGGCTGAGTGTCATCACTCGCAGCAGAGTCTCACAACAGGACTTGACAGCTCCCAGAGGGAACGTACCCATCAACTCTTTTAGAAGACCCAGCACATGAAGTATAGTGGTGTCCTCTTTGCTACCTGAGGGGTAAAAAAAAAAAAGGCAGAACACATCAGTACACACCACACGGATGGACGCAACAGCAAAGTATGTGAATGAACATGTTACTTTACCTCCTGCCTGCTCCATCTCTTTGATGCAGAACTTGGCTGTGGTGGCTGCAGCAGGGTGATGGGTTGGTGCGTTGTCTATAAACAGGAAGTCGCTCCCTCTGAGAATGGAGCAAACACCTTGTTGTGCTGCTCTGCGTACCTGAGAGGAAAGGGTGGGCATAAAAATCACCAGATCTTAGCATCTGATTCAATTCAACAGAAAGACTTGAACCGAGGATGGCGAACACCGACCTTGGGCTTGCTGTGCACTGTGAAGCTGAGCAGGCCGTGGTAAGCCTGCAGAGTGGACGGGTAAGTCCAGACAGATGCGTTCTGTTTCCTCAACAAAGTGGCCAAGCATGACAGGATCTACAGACGCAAACAGAAGGTTACACCAGGTTTAACCAGAATGAGATAACACATGTGCCATTTGTGTGAAACTCTGTCATAACTGGTGTGTGAATTATTGAGTTATGGCTAAAAACTGGGTTTTATTCAGGAGTTCTTCACAGCGTTACTAAGCTGCTGTGTTCACATAAAACATAATGCCAGGGCACAAAACAAATCTGTCTGTGCTCAAGTTTTCAGAAATGAACATATCCACTCACCCATCTAAGGGCTGAGGCGGTGTCAGATGTGGCCTCTTTAGACATGACATCCATCAGAACCTTGGTGGTGTCCGAGAACTTGGACATGAGCACGGGAGCAGGAACCCTGGAGAATAAAATACACCAATCAGATTTTTTTTTTAAATCTCCCCGTCCGATTAGCTTCTCTGTAACTGGGGTTGTTGTGTACAAGTCCTACCGTTTCATGACAAGGTTGAGCAGGTACGCCACAGCAGCCTGCGACTCTGCTGTTTCCACAACCTCCATGGTGGTCATCTATGAAAAGAACAGACATGCTTCATTTTCATTAACAGCACCTAAACTCACCATGACTTTTCAACACTCCACAAGTTCCTTGGTAATAAGTTAGTGAACTGGCTGAGCTCACCAAAGCAGCAAAGTACTCTGTTTCAGTCTCTTTTCCTCCTTGACCACGGATCACCTCAGTAACAGCGGCCAAAACTGCACAGATCTGTGAGGAACATGAAGTAACAATGTCACAGCTACACTCAAATATGGATTTGCATTTATACGCTTTACATCCGTGCATCAATCTCTGGAAATGTCATACAACTTTTCCACACCACCAACAATTTGAACTTATCAAAACAAGAGATTGCGAAACATTACACACAGCTCGCAATGTCCCTTCAGACCATATGTCAACGGGGTACTGTGGATAAATAACCTCCCATCGCTGTGATTCCTACCTCTTTATGAGCAGCTGAATTGGACTCCCAGAAGCGCTGTACCTTTCTGAAGGTCAGGTTGGAGCAGTCCGACAGGCCGCTGAGGAAGGTGCCCGAGGTTCTTTCTGAAAATGCTGCATCCGGATCTTCATCCATGAAGGCATCTTTACAGCTTCCTGAGCTGAGCTCCAGCGGACCTGCCTGCAGCTCATTGTGTAGTTTGAGAGCATCTACTGTTAGATCACTGTTTCCTGTGAGGGGAAAAAAGAGGAGATGTGCTTTTACATTAAGTCAACTTCCCCATGGATCAAATGAAAGAAATTCCCAAATAAAAGGTTTTGATTTACTCTATTCTGGCTTTTTGTTAAATCAAGCAGTATGACAGCTACAGCTGTGTCTGTTAAATGCTGAACTAGTTTGGCTATCCAAAACATCAGATTCCAAAATAAACATAGACCTACGAGCTCTGTGCAGTTTAAGGTTGAAGATCAAACTGAGGGCAGTAAGCCACAGACTCTGGGAATAAATTTATGTTGTACAGACTAAACCCAAGTAACACAAGTGTACTTACGGCCAAATTGTTTATAGTATCAAGTTTATACTAATACAACCCAACTGTAACCTGGGAGCCATTTGGAGACAGGATTAAATGTCTCACTCTGTGTGTGTTAGTCTCCCACAGTATAACACACACACACACACACACGCTGGTTATTTAAAAAAAACTGACAGTTATTTCAAACGTGTCAAGGGAAAATACAATAATACATTAAGTTATATATTCCACTAACAACGCTACAGGGATCGTCGATGCACATGTGATGACGCAACACAGTAAATGTTATTGGACTGTTATTGGAAAAGTTAAACGCTAACGCTAGCTAATGTTAGCACTAGCACCCGGGACCCACGTGTAAAGGGAGGCTTACCGGTGGGTCGGCTGAAGAAGCGGCTTTTAGCAGCCTGTCTATACTGGCTCGTCTGCGGGTTTGAGTCGCTGCTGTGTCCTTTCTTCCACCGTTTGAGTTTCGACCCCGTCCCAGAGCGAAGTTTCCCCGATTTGACCATTTTCGGGGTTGAAAATAGTCGCGTAGACGGTCTGCTACAGCTGCAGATGACTCTGTCGCTGAACGAGTGACGTCAGAGGGGGTTCACGTGTCTGCTGTGGTGTGATGTTTGTTCGTCGGTAGAGGGCGCTATATCTATATATATATTTATTATTTATATAACCATAAATAACCATATATACTGTATCTATGTAAGGTAGAAGATCAAAGGTCAATGAAAATAGCCTAAATGCAGCGTGTAATATGATAAGTGGACTTGATTTGCAACCATGCTGCTTTATTATGTTATAAAACTTAGCCTTAAGTCTTCCCTATTAAAACTAAGTCTTTTTATTTGCTGTACATCATATTCTGCCTATTTCACTAGAAAAAAAGCACAAACTAAGAAAAGTCTTAGTCTTTCAAGTCTTGAAAGCATTCAAAGTTTTGTGTCGCAGACATAATTTCTCTTTCTGATCCTTTAAATCCCCCGATTTGTCTTGAAACAACATCCTGATTTCCATGTAAGTGTGGTAACTCAGAATCAGAAAAGCAGACACTGACATTAAATTTACAATGTTTATTGATAAGTTATTGAAGTACAGTTGAGCATCTTATTGTACATAAAACTACAGTATCTTGTTTGGGGTGATGAAATAAAATATAGAAAAAAAAGATCCCCTCTTATTACCTTTTATAAATGAGCCTTACTTATATTCTGTTTCCTTGTTATGAACAAAAAATAACAAATTAAAAATGTGGTGTGCATATAGTCATATGACCAAACAACAAATAGGGAAACTGATATTTACAGTTTTCTGTTTCGGGCATTTTCTGCCTCTTTCTCATATTGAATGACAGAACTCTTTAAAAAAAAATGAAAAAAGAGAGAATGTATTTCCCTTATTTGGATCCCAAGATGAACCATATTCAGTTTATCAATAAGCACAAGTACAAACACACATGACAAGAGGGGGAACCCATGTAAACAACAGAGCTGTGAGTTGACAGACAGACAGACACTGGGATGTGCATCTTAGGACTTTACTTTTAATCTAAAGTGTTTCAGTGCTTTTCAATATTCTTATTTTGTTTGGAAAAAGGAAAAATACAAAAGGGAGCAATATAAAAGCAATAATTTCTTATATAAAAAATGTACACAAAATTCCACTGCAGTACCAACTGGAAAATGATTTCAAGCCCTACTCCTACTCCTGCTGCCCTCTCCGGCACATCCTTTGTCTCTTCTTCACCTCATTGACCTTCACCAGATTCCTCAGTTAGTTATGACTGAGGGGTTCACATTGACAATCACTTGGACGACAAAGTCCTTCTGGATCTTGGTATCTTGCAGGCGAGTCTTGTCAGTCAGGAGTTTCCCAGAAAAGAACCACCTCTGGCGAGTTACGTCGATGTCTTCCTGTTCCTCCAATTGTTTCTTTAACTCAGCGATGGAGTCGGCCATGCTGGCTGTCAGACGCACATCCTTTCCTAAGAAAATCACAAGGCATAAATAGAGTTGACGCAAATTTCTGAGCGAACTGTGTCAGCACTGGAAAGCTTTGAATTAATAATTAGACTCCAGTCTCAATGAGATGCAATGATATTCCACATTGCAGGGATAAAACTGCATGTTTTTTTTTAAATGTAAATGCCATATGTTAAAGGTCAAACGGGGTGTTTCTTACCTGTTGATAATCGCACCCGCAGCTGGAACTCCTGTCTGCATGGGGGAGCTTGAGCTTGTTTTTGTGTGGATTCAGCAACTTTGCTCTCAGTGGACGTTTCAGTGATGAGGTTGACAGGCGGGGCTAAAGTGTACGCTGGGAGCTGGTAGCGGTTTCCCAGTTCATCATAACTCTCTGTCAGAGAGCCTGCAGAGGGAGGAATGACCTAGATAAGCAACCAGTTTCCAAAAGTGTTTCTATCAATGACAGCAACTAAATTAACTAAACCTTTTTTTCTACGCCCAACCATTGTCTGTGAGGTGGAAATATGAGGCCATCGCATTTACATTGTGTTTACAAATATCACATTGGCATCCTTGAAGTAGTAAAACAGCTCAAATCAAGGACAGTACATGAATGTGCACGAACAGAGTGTTATTTCCCCCTAACTCTGTCATGGCTTTGTGTGCACCAATCCATTCACAGCGGTCACGCAGCACTGCGACGATTATGTAACTATTACAGCAGTAATCTCTGAACAACTGATGCATGGGATTCTCCAAACCGTCCTTTGACATTGGAGAGTTATTACAGTGAGTTATGCATTTGTGCTGGAAGTTCCAGGACATTTACAGCTTACAATATCTAATGTTATCTGGATGAATTACATTTCCATATCTGGGAGGGTGTGCGCGTGCATGCTTCTGGGTGGTTTCATACCATGTGGCAGAGTAATGCAGGCTCCATCCACAATAGCCTGTGCTAGCTCCAGGTCATTGCACTCCGCAGCCAGGGCTGCTGCTCTGAGTGCGTCCCAGATCTCTTTCCGTCCATCAAAGGCTGGAGCCGTATCCCAAAACTCATCTCTCTTACTCCTCAGCTGGCCCTCTGTCATTGGGTATTCGCTCTTCCATTTTGGACGCTCCTTCTTGAGGGGCTCATTGCGTCCTTGAAAAAAAAAGAAGAAGAAGAAGGTGGCAGTGTTCAGTCTGATCTAAAAGGCTGAACTAGGACAAAATCTAAATACTGTAAGCCAGCAGAGTCAGAAATCAGGAAGCTTTATTTTGTGCCACTATTCTAGTAACTTTTTGCAGCTAGGTTATCCTAATGGCACAATGGCCATGGCTAAAACAGCTAAAAGGGATTATAGTGTTGTAAAACTAGGTATCTGGTTTGTGGTGAAGCTCAGGGACACCTGCTTAGTATGTAGGTGGGTGATGGGTTGGCTCAGGTCACAAGCGCTGCAAAAATGACTGAGCTCTTTACCACTCAGAAAGCATTGCAGCATCATGTTATATGTAAATATTTGATTTAAATGTCTTCATAATGCATTACCTTAAGTAGAGTTGAGTAAATCTGACAATGGAGCATCATCAAATGCTTCATTATTTTATGTACATGCTAACAGTCAGCCTGTATGAGACTCATCTTAAGACATCCTACACCCTCTTGCATTTATGTAGCCTTTATTTATTCAGCCTGGGCAAACTGTAAAGCCAGATACAGGTATGAATACAACGGCTCCAACAGTAGATGAACCAGTCAAGTCACCCACTGCGGGTGTTTCCATGCTGGCACCTACTGTATACTGTATACCCACTGTACTGACATACCAAGAACGTCAATTTGACTCACAGAGGGAGGAAAATCAAAGCGATTATTTATAGTGCTGTGGATTACCGCAGTGGCTAGTAACACATACATCTGCACTGACATGCACTCACACTCACACAAGCACGCAGCAATGGATTATGGGCAGTAATCAGGTTCCACATAACAGGATTTATCTGCCCCTGTCCCATAAGGCATTGGTTGGAGAGATGAGCACCCTTTGGCCAATGAAAGGCAGCAAAAACACACACAAGTCGACCACAGTGAGGACACAAAAATGCAAAGACAAATCCACTACACATCAATTATTACGTCATCGCATCTTCAAATTGTAGAACTTATACAAACATTGGCCTTAGTTCTGTTCAACGCAGTGTACATTATAACATTTACTAGTTTCTGCTACTCCATGAGCATTAGATCTCATTCCTATCACATATATCATCATCATATTAGAGTGTAAAATGTATTTTACACAACTCACTCATTTTAATTTAATATAATTTACATTGGAGGCATTTGTAATAAACTTGGATTTATTTTTATCTGCAAAGAAACACTTGCATACCTTCAAAGCCATAATTATAACAAAGGAAAAAATGGAGACAACTGCTGTAAAAAATGAAACTTAATCCTCTTTTAATCTAGTGTGTGCAACATTACTATGTTAATGAACAAGCTATTTGTTTTATTTCTCTTGCACAAACATGAGCCTTTAGAGTTCACGTCTGTTTTTGTTATTGTGATAAAAGCATCTGCAAGGTTGCAAAGGAGTGAATTAACATGCCAGCCAAACAAATGCAAATACTGTGGTTGTCTGGAATCTTAATGAGCAAACTGACTGTCGGGGGAAACACTGAGATAATGCAGAGCTGCACAGATCTGTTGTGATGACATATTAATTAATTAAAGAGATATCCCACAACAACTACAGATTAAAAAAAATAGTAATTGCACTTGTGCATCCTTAAAGGACAAAACCTGTTCTCAGGCAAGTGTTAGGTTGTGAGGGGTCAATGGACACTTTTCGAGTGCAGGTTTTAAATAATGAATATAAGCCACAGTTCAGGAGTTACATACCATAACATAAGTTGGTTTGGTGTTTAGAAAAATGAGGTGGATGTAATCAGTCAGGAAAACATGCATTACACAAAAAATGCTTTATCCACTTCTTTGCCGTTGTAAGTCAGCAAGCCAGACTGTTTGTGTATGTCTGAGTGTGAGCGTACAGACAGATCAACTCTGGTTGATCAGCTATAAGCCGACGTACCTGGAATATAAGCTTAGGAAATTCAATTGAAGTCAGTGGATCAAGTTTTTTTTTCCCCCTTCAAGCTTAAACGCTCCCAGTGAATGGAAAAAGTTTCAACTACACCTCCACCACAAGAAGAAATGAATGAATCTGAGTTGTGTAAATTAATGTAATATTTTTGGGCTGTTATTATTTTTGCACCATTTCTATTTTAAAAGCTGCCAGAAGTAGTTGTTGTGATAGTTCAGCCTTGTGCACTGCACTGTGGAACCATAACACTGCAAAATGCACAAACTCAGAAATATTAACATCTGAACTAATAAGCAGTTTATCCAATCATATTAGTTTTGGAACCATGACAACAACTTTTAAAGCCGTAATCCATCAAAGTGATACCAGCCTCTGTGAAAGTATACATTTCAGTGAGCAGCAGAACTGTGAAATGGTCTGTTTTGATGTTTGTTTTATTTTTAGCTATTTTTCCTTCTTGTTGCTTCATTTGATGTGCAACTATTAATAAAACCGTGATACATAAATCCTCAAGAAACCTCAGTGCAGCAAACAACAACAATAGCACCATCTTGAAGTCTACGCAAAACCTTCCGAGGCACGTTATGTCTGCACAAACATCAAAACAGGAAACATGAAAGCTTTTTTTTTTTTCTTCCAATCTATACTTACTTTTCAGCATAATCCTGAGGGGTGTGTTTGGAGTGTGATAGTAGTTGTATTCCCTGGAGTTTGGCACTCCCATAGCTGTTCTTCCTCTGACGTTTGATGTGAGTCAAACTACTGTACATCAAAAAGTTCCTCAAAAATGAGCTACAGAGACTGACTGAGGAAGAAGCCAGCCCCTGCTACGTCCAGCCGCTCTGCAGCAACACACCGTGCAAATGACGAGACCAACGCCTGATCTGTTTTGTCGCGATGCTTGGACTCGGGTTCGGAGCTCTGTTAACCTCCGTGACACTTCCCCAGTTGCTTAAAAGTGACTACGCTCACTCCGCTTACATCCCTCATAATAATAAACACTCCAAAAGCCCAAAATACCATAGGACCAGTTCATGGAAAGAGGTGCAATATATGGGGAGAGTAAGTTGACTGTCAAAGCCAGGAGACTTTGCACAACAGGCCTAATCCTATCAGCTCTATTTAGAGACAGGATAGAAATACCCAAAGGCAACATGCTAAACCTATTAACAGACAATAAACCCTTGTCAGACTATACCAGTCTATGTGAAGGAGAAACCACTGTACCTCTGTGAACTGCTCCCTACAGGTGACTGTTTACCTGCCATTTACACGAGTGCATGCATTCATGTCCTGGAGATGCTGAACTATTTCAAGAGCTCATGCATAAGGCCAACAAACATGACCTGAGAGGTCAATGTCTATATCTGTCCTGTAGGTATATTTTTGAATACGAATACGAACACAAAGGGAAATACCTCTTTCTACATGTAAATATATTTTTGCAGCAGGTCGGCATAAGGTCAATCATGCACCAAGTAGGTCAAACTCTGATATGAAAACTGTTTGTGCCGCCTCCTGCTGCTGCTGCTGCTCAATCCATAATGCATGACAATCCAGTGGAACTCACAGCTGTTCTTGCACAGGCAATGAAACTGAAGAGTGTTTATATAAAACACTGGCCTCATCAGCACAGGTCCTTAGCACAGATTAGACACATGACTAAGCCATGGCGTCCGAAACATTTAACACCTGAGACAGTAAGCTTTCAGAGCAAGACAAGACGTCCAGGCGGCGCAGGGTGTGGATAGGAATCACCCTGCATTTTATTATGAATGCTTGAATTGTTATGGTTGTATCCAATTGCACATCAGGCGTATGAGTACTGCATGTTCCTTATGCTCTCACAGTGCTGTACGAGGTGTAATATGCTGTGTTGTGCTTGTAATGACAGTGCATCCTGATGTCATTACTGTGTGTATTGTGCAACACTTGCGTTTCAATGTATTGACATTGAAGCGGTTCCCCCTTTTATAAAAATAAGAATTCAAGGTAACTGTGCCAGACCTGCAAGGCTATCAGTGAGCATTCAAACTCAGGCACCACCTTTCATTTGACTTGTGATGACTCTCTCTTTAAAAGTGAATGTATAGAAACAGTCTCATTCCTATACCTTTCTGATTTGAAGTCATCTCCCCAGTGTATTGACATAATTGTTATTTTGGTACTGTACTCTGGAGAGTTCCACATCCTCACCTCCACGTTTTTTGCTCCTTGTCGAGCTCCGGGCACTCCCTTGTCCGTCCGTCCTACTCCTCCCCACACAGCCTCCCATCACTGTCCCTACACGCCGCACCAAGGAGAAAAAGCATCAGTCCTCCTGCATCACATTTAACCATATACAGTCGAACACAAATGCATGTGTGAAGATAAACAAACAGTTAATGGTGATGTCAAATTAAAAGCCTTGTATGTGAAAGCATCATCGGGAAATAATGACAGCTCAGCAGTCCTTGCTCCTGTGAGGTCAGACCACCCCCGATGTTTATGTCACGTGTACTGCCAGCTGACGGGGACACGCGCCTGAACCTCATGCCACCCTTGCTCTGATCTTCCTAATAACATATATTCACTCATAAACACGACCATGCATCATTACAATGCATGTTTTGTGTAATTTAAAAGCTATTTGAGATCAGATTGGATTTGATTCAGTCTTATCAGTCACTGGCCTTTCTGATGTATCTGAATTACAAAAGTAAAATGTGTTTCATTTTGCCTACCGGAAATCCAGTCTGCTAAATTATGCATCCGTCTGCAATTTGCTTGCCACATCCGAACTTGCTTCCAAGTGAAGTTATCACTGGATCCTGACGTCGCGACGATGAGCAGCAGAAGGAGCGACTCAGCAGGTTGACAGACCCAAACTGAGGAAGAGGAGGGGGCGGGGGGGCAGTGTGTCCCCACCACAAGCGGCGGGCTCTGCAGAGTCTCCAGGAAAACTCAGCAGCTTCTTCCAAAATAAAAGGAAAACCGCAATCAATGTCCCTGTTCCCCCCGGATCATAATGAATGGAGCTCACCCGCACAATCCGTTTGCACTGAGCTAGAATTAAATCCTTGTCAGTCTGCACGCATGCGCCGTTTAGAACAATTATCTATACTTTGTTGTGCTTACCAAAGTAAGAGCGGTGACTGACAAATTCCTCCTTCACAATAAAACAACCGACTAAAATTAACTACCTATTCAGTCTGCAGACAAGCAGGATTTTAAACGAGTGTCCCTTTGAACACTATTACTTACAATAAATTTGCGTTTAAATTGTAAAATCAACTTTATTTCGGTGAGCGATGTACTTCAGTAGTTTGATTTGAGGATTTTAATCTGAAATGTACAGCGGAAGTTGTCGTTTTTTTGTTGTTTTCATGGTCACACGTTTCTCCATAGCCAAAGTCGTTTACATCTTATCTCTTCATAAAATCTGGCATCTGAAATAAACCATACACCTGAAGGTGAATTCTTACAACTTAGATAATAAACCAGCTGCACCACACTGGGGTTTCAAAATCCAAATTATAAGCAGCAAGGTTGACTTCTACGAAGTTATTAACTATTTGGAATAAAACTGTGCAGAACGAGCCTTACAGCAGATTTTATGTCAGTACATTAATTTCACAATTAATCGAATTATCAGGTTTAAGATCATGCTGAATTGTCTGTATCTTTTTCTGGGAACAAGGAAATCCTCCCTGCTTTAATCCTATCCTGGCACAAAAATTCAATCAACTCTATATTGTTTATCCATTGGAGGGGTGGAAGGTCAGTGGTACCCTAACCACAGGGAGGCTCTACGTACATTGACAGTGTGCTCAAGTACGGGTTAGAGGAGAGCCCTAACACCTAAATCTACAAATAAGCTCAGCTAGGTGCCTGATAAGGATGAAGGATTGTCTTTGCTTTTGGAACAACTTCAGCTTCTACAGAGCAAAGTCACATGTAAAATCCCTAAGGGAGAGAGTGTGTGTGGTGTTGTGGTGTGTCTGACTACATCAGATCAAGTATACTCGATCATACCTGATGTACACAAGCATAGTTTAACAAAAATGTACCTGAAATAACAATGACATGAGAGGTCGTGAGAAAGTGCCCAAGATTTTTACCGTCTTAGAAAGAGGCCATATCATGAAGTTGTGGGAACAATTGCCCCATACTTTAGTTATCATCAATTATCTTACCTATCTGAACTATCTAACCCTAACCTTGACATGTCAAACACTGACATCTGCTGGAAGACTGAATTTTGACAGGTGTGTATGTGTGTAGTCTGTTTCAGGCAGAGTGGGCGGGTGTGATGAGGAGGTTGTGAGGGTTGGAATCAGGCTGAAATCTGTTATCAGCCTTTAATCTCTTCTCTTTTCATCTGACAACCTCTTTCTTTCACATCCCCCTCTAAACTGACAATACCAGTGCCTGTTCTTTACTGCACATATCAAGTATCAAACATTTATCTCACTCCTTTCTACAACATCCTCTACCGACTCATCATTTCATGCTGGAAAGATATTTGCTCAAACAACCATTATGTCACTAAGACTGAAATATTTCATGAGTTAAAGTGCATCTCCACTGTTGAGTCTGTTTATTAGAGCTGTAAGTTTCTGCAGTTCTACTGGTAGCATGTCTAATAATTAAAGACCGACAATGTGAATGTATTCAAATAAAGCAAGTTATAAAGATTTATTAATTTAACAGGTACAAAATACAGATAAATAACACAATATCACCATAATTTAGTTTCCCTATGATATGATAATATTGGACTGGAGAGTGCAAGTGATGGAGGTGGTGGTGTAGGTATTGAACTGTTTTATCCCAAAGATTTTTTGCCATTACTTTTTGGTTTTGTTTAAGTTTTTTTAGACAAATATCAGCTTGGCCAGAACAAGCAGAGATTGTCTTTTTCCAAAAAAGTAAATATTATTTTACAGGTACTTCAGTCCAATGATATGTCAGCCAATGCCTGTGGCTTGTAAAAATCTATCAATGGCTCATAGTCAAGTATGACCAGTTTGTTAGTAAAACCCAGAGGAGAACAACTCATCCGTGACACACCGCTGTTTCACAGCTGAAAAATGTAGACCATCAAACACGAGCAATCCCACAGCAGGTTTTTGAGGTATTTGAGGTTGACATCACCCCAGTTCTTTAGTTGTATGGAGCCACAACACAAGGATCCTTTAAACCTACCAGATTAAATAACCAGAGGAGGTTGGGCACAGAGAAGACTGTCAAATGTAGGCTACAAGGACGCCTACGTAGAATCTGTCATACAGGTATCAAGTCCTTTTTAACTGGGAAGATGTCCCACGTCAACCCATCACCATATGGGAGATGTCCAGAGGGGAGGAGAACACGAGTCACCCAGTGACTAGAGACAAAAGATAACACAATGAAGATAAATGTGAGTGACGAAGTACACATGGCTGTGCTGGCCATGGATGACGCATGGCAATCTGAACTTAAATCTCTACAAACATTAGATAAACATACCTTCTCTTCTCCACGCCAAGGAAGATTTTCCAGTTATTCAACCTGCCATAGTTGAAAGGGTTTCTATATGCCTGGCAGAGCAGTTCATGAAAAAGAAGGGGAAAGAAGTTATTAAAAATGTATATGGGATTCTCCCACTTTAACCTATAATTACAGGTTCGTGTGAGAAGCGCTCAACTTTTTGCAACGTAAATTACTTGAACATTTTATCATAGAACATGCTCACCCTTCCCCATTTTGCCATTCGCTTTGTTTCTTTGATGTTAATGTGTCTTTCTATACTTGTCTCTCCTCTAGATATGAGAACTCCATGCCAAATGGTCAGCGCTCCCAGTGCCACTCCCACTGTGCTGCAAGAAGACAACACATTTCATGTGATCTGCTGCCAAGGTAATAAAAGGCAACATGTCAACAGGTCACTAACACTGACACTGACACTGTGATTTATATGAGTTGGCATGAAAGTGTTCAATGTACTTAACAGTTTTTTACTAACAGGAAGTGATAAAAGTCCTATCAAACAAATTGCAAACTTGATCTTATATCTTATATATGATCTTATATATGGCAAAGGACAACAATGGAACGCATGTTTTACCTGGTAAGGACCCACATGTAGATGATGCTCTTATTAATCATCTTATCCTTAAAGGTGTACGGTGTTGCAGGAGTCTGCAAATAAAAAGAGCAAATATTATAGGACAAATCAAAGGTAAGAGCAATGATGCTATTCTGTGAGTATTTTGAGTCTGTACCTGGCCAGGGGGCAGAAGCCCTATAAGAACCGCCATTCCTGTTACCGGTACCCCCGGCTTGTCCATATCCAAATGTTTAAAGCGCTAATGCAGCAGCCCACAAGAAACCCGAGCGTTAAAGACAGAGACAAGCCAGTGTCAGTAAGGAACAGTTAACCCCCCACCCAGAGAAGGACACCAGACATAAACGTAACAGATGAAACCTGACAAGGCTTGAAAGGGCAAAAACACCAAGCAGGCCTAATCACCTGCAGTCTTACAGTGTGGTGTATGTGTGTTTGTGAGCCTCCTACCTCAAGAGCATTGTATGCATCGAGGAACAGGTTTCTGCCACTGATGCTGCAGTAAACACAGCCCAAGGTCAAGAAGACACAGAAGGAGAAGAAGTAACGGTGGTTAAAGTGGCCCACACAGTTATTCAACCACGCTGAGATGCTGCCATTAAGGTAAACCACAATTCATCGTCACATTATATGGTTTCTGGTATTACAATGTTGGCGCAAAGGATACGACAGTGATGGTCCATTTTCAGAATGCATCTGCAAGGGAACAAGAGGATATTTAGTCTTATCACAAGGCTACAATACAACAAATGCATGTGATTCTGGCTAAACTGCTCTGCTCCTAGTAACTCCATTGTTCCACAAAGCAGCTGACAGGATCTTTTTTCCAACAATTAAGCTTTGGTGGCCAAAAATACAAGTGGTGCAATTTAGACAGGTAGCAATATGACATGATACTCCAGAGCAGTCATTTCCAACCTGTGGGCCACGGCCAAGGTATCAGACGTGGGCCATGAAATCATTTTAAAAACAGTATGGTTTTTGTGAAAAAGAAAATAATAATGTAATTATATAAAAAATATATATGAGTAATGATTTAAATGTGAAAACAAAATTACTTTAAAAAGATGTTAAAAATGTTTGAATACTCTTTTCATTGATTTGTTTTCCCATCAGTAAAATAAAAAAAAATGTTTCATGATAAAAAATGATTTGGCCTCTGTATTGTTTATACAGTTGGAGGTGGGCCGCACACATTTTTTTGAGATTTTTCAAGTGGGTCCTGGGTCGGAAAAAGTTGGGAAACACTGCTCTAGGGTAAACCACTGACCACTTCAAGAAACAACAAAATAACAGCGACACTGACTCACCTGTTACAGATGCCACAGTGGTGTGTTCTTGCTGGTTTAGCCATTATGCATTTTTTGCACACTGACACAAAGGGAGTGTCATTTTTTTCCTGTTTGAAATAAGACATTTTTGTAGCGTTACTAACTGCAAGTTTAATTCGAGCCTAGATTCGTAGACAAACAGAGCTGACATCTTACCGTGGGGGTATATCCGGGGGATGTCTTGGCAGCTTTGTAGTAATGAAAAGCGATCATGATGAGGTTCCAGTGCCCATAACACACATGCCAAGCAATCCATGGTGGGGAATAAGTGCTGAGGACAAGAGGCAGTAGGACCACATAGGCTATCCCCACGATGGAGCTGGTCAGTATCACCACCAGGCAAACAAACACCTTCCAAAGACATTGGAGAGAGTTTCATTCAGAGAAACACTTAAAAACTCCTTGTGATTAACCTACTGAGCACACAGACAGAACATAACAGACACTCACAGTGCCAAACCAGCGAGTGACGTAGTCCACGGTCCAAAACACCGGTTCAAAGATGGAGTCGAAAACCACATCCGAGTCGGTGAGGGAGTTAAAGTAAAGTGACTGCACCAGCAGTCTCATGTAAGCCCATATTTCCCTCATCCACTGAGGGAGCTGGTTCCTTCCCCTCCTGGTACATGACCGTGACCGCACACCACGCAGCAGGTGGAGAACAGGGCCAGGACACCACCTCATCCTGCATCTGTGACATGTACGCACCTGCAAGGAAGATAAACAATAGACTAATTTAGCTGCATGCCAAGTTTACACAGACATGGCACTCAAAAGTGTAGTCCTATCTGTTTTGATGCACAGTAAAACTAATTGCAGATGAGGCATGAAAAGTACTTTACACTAACAATTATTACAATTTCAGTTTTCTCATGCTCAGTGTAGCTCCCTGTACAAGACATTTAGTCAATACATTTAGTTCATAATTACTGTAGACACAGAGAGGCGGCTCATCCATATAGAGAGCTGTGAATAGACACAGTTTAGCATGTTAGCTTGAAAAACATTTTTCCACTGGGTAATCTTTTCTGCTATAAATATTAAGCCAATATGACATCAAACTTACCTTATCCTGTATTTGAGAGCCCTTTATATAACTCTTAGGAAGTCTGTGCCAGCTGACACTTGAACCTCATCAGGTACAGAAGCCAGAGCATTAGCTGGTGTGTTAACTTGAAATTTAGAGGAGTGTAGGGAAAATGGCTTGGGACAGGTTTATTTAAAGTCTGGATAGATAGAGTCTGGACAATCTTGCTTTGCTGCATTCCAGACAGAGAGAGTCTGGGTGGAGGTTTTAGGCAGCAGCTACCTGAGATTTTAGGGACAGCGGTCAGGAGTGGAGCTGACTTTGACAGGAGCTCGATTCAGCTTCATGAGGCATTGATAGGTAATTCACAGACTAGTCACCAAAGGCCATAAAGAAAAAAATGTGCATAAAACACAGGGCTGTGAATAGTCACACTGAATCCCGGCGCTCCCAAATCCCTTTTGTTAGGATGTCAAACACGGTTTTCCTACTCAAACGCCCGACGCTGTGTGTTGCAGCTCATTTGCTGATAAATAACAAATATTTCACATTTATACTAGGAGATACTCACTGTTCTATAAATGCAAGAACACTGCCGAAGCCGGGCCTTGCGTCGACATTTTCAAAACAGAGGCAAAAACAGGATTATTGCCACATATTGGCGAGGAGCAGCACGAGCGGTGATCTTCTGTTACAGTTCTCAGATCTGAATCCCGATCCGGAAATAATGCGCATGCGCCTCAGGAGCGGCGATAGGCATCATGGAACTTGGAGTCAGGAAGTAATCAATGTTGTCATGGTTTCTCGAGAAATGTGGAGTAGGCTACGGTCATGTACCCACATTTAAGGAGTTACTAGTATCAATACTTTATCTCGTTTGAACAGACGACCTTTTTTTACTAACAGAAACGTAACAAGGTGGCGGCTTTGGATCTCGTCATTGTGGGAGTTGTAGTTTTTACATATAGCTGCTCTGCTAAGCCATACTTGCACGCC
The DNA here is from genome assembly GCA_900303245.1 of Selene dorsalis. NCBI lineage: Eukaryota > Metazoa > Chordata > Actinopteri > Carangiformes > Carangidae > Selene > Selene dorsalis. The sequence continues at coordinate 25,294 of OMNW01012204.1, read as the reverse complement.
GTGTTTGCCATGTGGAGCCTGTGGTGAACGGGGTCACCAACTTTATAAGCTCAAACTAACTGTGTGTGGTGTTAACTGTCATTATGTCATTTTGTTTTAACTTCGAAGTCCCATCACAAACATTAAACGCGGACGACGGGGATGGAAACGGCCTGCAAAACGTAAACAAAGACGCTGCTGCTAAATCTGTGAGTAACCACAGTTCACAAATTATGCCTTCAAAGTTAAATTACCCATAGAATATGCACATGCAGTGGTGTGAGTTGCTGTATTAGGCCGGGACTATGCAAGAAAGGTTGGTTCAGCAGTTTTTATGTACAGTCTATTGTTCAGCACCATAGTCGCAGACCTGCTTTTATTTCAGCTACAGCTTCATTATTGAAATAACAATATTATATTCCTGTGTATTACGGTGCAGGATATCCGAGGACAATGAGTGAGAATGGCAACAAAAAAAACAGCGAAAGTAATTAGATTACACATAGATGATTGAATCTGAGAATCATTGACTTTGGAAATTGTGCATTAGTGTCAGTTCAAGAGGTTTTTAATCATGTCTGTAAATTAGATTATAAAAATAGAAAAAAATAAAGAATACAGAGTAAAGAAAAAGCAGTAGTGATTGATGTATGACTTAATGCAGTTTCTTGACCTGATGGTGTGTAAATAAATAAATAAATAAAAAACACCCTTAAAGATAAATCATATACTCATTAAGTATTCTTTCATTTTATATGATTGAATGTGTTCAAAATATGATAAATAACGTAACATTTAAGATATTCTCTTTTCTAGACTAGAGTTAAAATGAATCAAAGTTTTGAACAAAAGTAATTAGTCCAAATATAATTATAAATCTTCAGTCTTGGAGTCATGGAGCATACAGGAAAACCAGAGAGTTACACCATCTCACAAATACACACACCCACAGTCTGTTCAAATATATACATCATTTCACCAAGCAATTTCCATTGTGTGAGTAATTCAATCAATCTACAGTGAAAAATCCTCTTCTAATTATGGCACCTCTTCAGCCTGTAGGTTGGTGGTCTGTTTTGCTGAGGAGCATTGACGTCACAGTGCAGTGCCATGTCAATAAAGAGTCATTGCGGAAATCAGTTTATGCTGATATTACACTGTATGAGTTGTTATTGTTATACCTGACCGCAAAGTTCAGAAGCATGAGACATGCTAATCAGGCATTTTTACTATTATGTTATACTGCATGGTGTGATCATATGGCTGAGTTGTAACAGCCTAACCTATAACTTGATCAAGCAGAGGTAACGGAGCATGCAAGTTGATAAAGTATATTTGTATGGAAAGTTCTATATTAAGTGATAGCTTTAATTTTTTATTTAATTGTTAAAGTGAAGTATAAAGTAAATGAACTTTGTTTGCATACAGCACACAATACAGCATGTTAAAAACATCCACAATTTCAAGTTGACCAAAAGGCACCCTGATAATTTAAAAAGGAAAAGAGTATTGCTTATTTATAACTTAACAGTCAAATGTGCCTCAAGCCACAATACTGTCAATTTGAAACATTGATGGTGATTGATATATGACTAAATGCAGTTTTTGGTTCAGATGGTGTGTAAATAAAAAAAAAAACACCCACAAAGATAAATGATAAACTCATTATTAAGTAATCTTTAATTTTATATGATTGAATGTGTTCAAAATATGATAAATAACATAACATTTAAGATATTCTATTTTCTAGGCTAGAATTTACAATGAATCAAAGTTTTGAACAAAAGTAATTAGTCCAAATATAAATCTTCAGTCTTCAGTTTCATTAGAAGCAGGAAAAGTCAAAACATCTCGGGTTGCCTGTTGAATGGAGCACACAGGAAAGCCGGAGTGTTACACCCTCTCACATACACACGCCCACAGTCTTTTCAAATATACGCATCATTTCACCAAGCAATTTCCATTGTGTGAGTAATTCAGTCAATCTACAATGAAAAGTGCTCTTCTAATTATGTCACCTGTTCAGCCTGTAGGTTGGTGGTCTGTTTTGCCGAGGAGCATTGACGTCACAGAGCAGTGCCATGTCAATAAAGAGTCATTGTGGAAATCAGTTTATACTGTATGAGTTGTTATTGTTATACCTGACCGCAAAGTTCAGAAGCATGAGACACACTTGTCAGGAATTTTTATCTACAGTGTTGTGCTGCATGGTGTGATCATATGGCTGAGTTGTAACAGCCTAACCTATAACTTGATCAACCAGTCAAACTTCCACAAAAACATCCACATTTTCAAGCTGAACAAAAGGCACCCTGATAATTTAAAAAGGAAATGAGTATTGCTTATTTAGAACTTAACAGTCAAATGTGCCTCAAGCAATAATACTGTTAATTTTAAACACGTGTGTCTATGTAGCTCCTCTGTTGCACAGTCATACATTCACCCAGTTGTGGAAAAACATTTGCTCCCTAACCGTGCGCTCCACATTGTATTTTTCAGACACAGGACAATACCAGTCCAGCAGAGCCAGTGAAGGAGGCCAGAGAGCACGTTCCACCGTCTGACCCCCAGTTCCTCCTCACGGATGCCGTCTCTGAAACGGTTACCATTGGAACTCTTCCCCCTCTCCACTTCCTCAACGAGACAGTTTTTGAGAAGACAGCCTCGGAGAGAGAGGACGGTGAGGAAATTCTCTCTCGCACCACAGAGCAGAGGTCTGATCTCATCCCTGGCGTGTACGAGGGAGGGCTGAAGGTGTGGGAGTGCACTTATGACCTTCTGGAGCTCATTGAGAAAGACGGAGAGACCTTTGGGGGAAAGGCGGTTTTAGATTTGGGCTGCGGTGCGGGGCTGTTGGGGATATTGGCTCTGAAGAGAGGAGCCAGACACATCCACTTCCAAGATTACAACAGTACAGTTATTGAACAGCTCACAGTGCCAAATGTAATACTAAACTGCCAAGAGGATGATGACATAGAAAGTGAGGATGACAAAGAAAGGAGGGGCAAGGGAAAAATACAAGAGGAAGATGGTTGTAAAACGAAGTTAGAAGAGGCACAAGAGATAAAAGATGGCAGCCCATCTCCAAAGAAAAGAGCCGTAGACCTGTCTCAGCACCCGTTGCTTACGAAGTGTCGTTTTTTCTCTGGCGACTGGAGCACATTTCCTGCTTTGGTTCAGAATGCGGGTCAACAAACCAAATATGACCTCATACTGACATCAGAGACCATCTACAACACAGCTTACTACCCTGCCCTACATGACACCCTCCACAAACTGCTGGCACCAGATGGACTGGTCTACCTCGCCACCAAGTCCCACTACTTCGGTGTCGGCGGTGGACTGCACCTGTTTGAAACGTTTGTGAAGCAGAGGGGAACTTTCTCTGTGGATCACCGGTGGGACGGGGATGAAGGACTTCAGAGACATGTCGTGGTCCTACGTTTTAAAACACCTTAAATAAGGTCTGTCAGTCTCTGTAATTGATAGGGATTTTATTTCATGAAAATAAAAATGATCCAGATTGTGTTTCAGTCCTATGTATGAAACTGGGATTGGCTCTCATCTCCCAATGATCCTCAAAGGATAAGCAGCAAAGCTAATGGATGGATGGGTATATGAAACTTGTATAATGTACCTCAAGGAAACAGTAGTAAAACAAAGAATAGTTGTAATAAAAAATGCTGTCTCATCTCTTGTGTGCTCTTTGGTCATTTACACCTGCTCTCACTTCCTATAGAGTAATTTGAATATGTCTGCCAGTAACTGAAGTGCAGTTGAAAGGGGCTGTTACAGGTCTTTAGATGCATGGTGAGCGAAGAAAGGAAATGGGCTCAGTGACCTTTGTGAATGATTTCCCCAGTGTTCAAACAGCAGCATGAAAGCCAGGCTTGTTTCTGAAGTCCGGTGCAAAATGTCAATTGCAACTTATCCCACAAGCCCAAGGATGTAGTTTGAAAGTGGATTCTAGAGTCACCGCACATCAATGATGGGACTCTATGGGGTCTCTGTACCATTTATTCTAGTAATGGTTCCCCCTGTTCTTTTTGGTTTATATCTTCAGTAAATTCAGTTCGTAAGCCAAAGTGTTGCAAAACCAAAACTTATGACACACTATGAGTATATACATCCTGGAAATACTTTCAAAAATGCATCCAAATACAAGAAGGGAACTATTCTGTCATTCTTCCCAACACCATTAGGAATCCCCTTTTTTTAGCCAAGTCGATGACAACCATTAAATTGATCTGGTAGGGCTTTTTTCATGAGGAAGTATGCATCAAGTTCAGGCAAGTTTCTGGTATACGAAGTGACTAGGTGAAGAGAATGGTGAAATCATAGGATTTTTGCATGGTGACTGAGCAGTGAGTCTCAGTCTGCTGGCTGCTGTTCCAAAAACAGTGGGTTTTTACCCCACTGCTGATCCCGTCCTGTCACGTCCATCTGAGTGATGTCACTGTCACATCCTGGTTATGTTTGACTGTGACCAGAGCAAACAAAGTTATTTTAGGAAGACAGTGTTTTTGATAAGCACTCCTATCAAACCTCACCTGAATAATGACTCCGGCTACACAAATATTCACATGAATCGACCTCATCCTGAACATGCCCATGACGCAAGTAGTGTATGCTGCTTTGCTGATAAACAATATTTAGCAGAGATAAAAACTGTTTTTTAGGAAACATGGTGTCACAAGCTCAAACATGACTGAGCATTTCAACAACCCACAGTGTGGGGACAGATTTTCCAATCACCTGTTATGTAAATATACTGTAGTGTCAAATGCCTTTTCACTGTTACGCACATAAGCGGACACCTAACACAGTTTCTGTTTGCATACGCCTGGCCAGCAAACTTCCAGTGTGCCCGCTTCGTCATGGTCTCTCATCTCGACAGCTGTTCGTGGCCTGTGGGGGAATTCCTGGTTCCTCGAGTCGACGCAGCCTTTCCCCTGCTTACTTTATGGGAACAGGGGGCAGGGCCAGTCAGATGGTTTTCCTCAGAAACTATTATGTGTTGATTCACTGTGAGGGGGCGTGCTGTTCACTCCCACTGTTTCCTTCTTACTGGGAAGTGACACTCAGGCTTACCGTACAGAGGGAGTGTATGAAAAACAGATAGAGAGGAGGGAGGGAGGCTGATGGGTGATGTGAAAGGTGGTGGTATTTAAGGTCCTTTTCTCTGAATGTCAGTATGTAGTATCGTTCCTTGGGACCGGGAGGACATGGGAGAGCAAGCAGAACATGCATGTGAACAGGGGTGGGATGGTTTTACTGTATCTTTATTCAGACTGGAAAGACTTGCTGCTGATCCACTGCTTAAACATCATTTTGTTGAGATTGGACTGCTGAAGCGTGTTCAAAGCTCGACTGACACAGGACTGCAATAGGAGGCCTTTATAAGGACATATATTTGAGATATATCCAGGATCTGGAGGGAAAATCTTCATCGAATGAGTGGGGTAGGTATAGAGGTAGAAATGTTTGTTTCAAATAGGTCAAATCGTGGACACATTTTATTTATAGTTGTCAGGTATAACTATAGAAAACTGTGAGCTACAAACCTTCAACAGGCTTTTAGTTGTGAAATTTATTGAAGAGAGTTCTCTTAAAGAAACACCAACTTCCACATTTCTGAGTCAAAGCAGCCTAAAAGTGTTTATGTCATACTGTCATACCATGTTTGCCAATCGTGTGTTTGTATGAGAGCTGTTTCTCTCAGTGCAGGCTATAACACTGGGTTAGTGTCCTCGTGGGGGATTTTTTTTTTTGTCTGTATCAGGCTGTAGAACTGGTTATTTCCCAATCCAACTGCCAGAAAGATAGGAGTTTCCTGAATCTGTTCAGGTGTGGCCTTCCTCAGATCATTGTGCTCTACTGTGTGTATCCTAAAAGAATGCGCACCCAATCTGAATAACCCACTGTGACTGAGATAACATTGAGTAATTATCACACACTACTGTCACTGTCAATATTAACTCCAGGCACTGAAAGGAGTTTTTTGTGGATGACGGAAGAGATCCAGTAAGTCAGGGAGCAACAGTTAATATCAAACTTACTTTGAGAGGTTTGAAGACACACAACTGACCAACTGTACGTCAGTAATCACACTGTCCCAACGTTCTTCTCATGGGAGTGTACAGCTATAACTGATGAGTCATTTTGTGCTGTGACCAAAGAGCACTATCACCACCATCTGATTCAAGTGCTTGCATCAGCCCAGTGGACAGACTTTCATTTCAGTGGTTGTGAAGCATTTCCAGGAATACTTAGGTTGAGAGGATGGTTGGACTCCTCAGACGACCCTGAAACTCTCCGCAGGCTCTGTGAAACCGCAGAATTGCATCCATTCAATCAGAACTGCATCCCAGAGGTTTGTTTACTATGTCTGTTTTATTTCACTGACATGAAAATACCATTAACCCTGTATCCAATTTATGAAAAAATTACATGTTTGAAATTACATATTGCCCTTTTGTATCATGCAAATTCCAGCTATTATCAATTGCTGTTAAAGTACCACCCTTGGTGGCGCTGCAAAGACCTCTTGCATAATCTTCCAATGAAAGAAGTAGGGCTGGTGATATCATCACATCATCGCCCTTTTCTTTAGAAATAGGTAAGGTCATCATGGGTGACTTAACTTCCATGTGCCGCTCAACATGTTGTCACACATCTTTCTTTTACTTTTCTTTTGAATTTCAACATTTTTTTTTCCAGTAATACATTGGCAGTAAAGTGAAGTAGTAAGGTAAGGTGAAAAGTTAAAAAAAAAAAAAAAGTATTCTTAATGAAGGATATGCTGAGTCAAAGGATCAAGAGGCTGCTGAGGAGAACATAATAAGTGCCCTACTATGAGAACTGAATTCCATAGATGGTGGCATCTTCAGGTGTCATCTATGGGCTCAGTTCTTTTGGCATGGTACTGGTTTGTCAGCCTTACTGAGCATGTCTAGAAATGGGATTAGAGCACATTAAAATTTATGTTTTTATGTTGTCTTAAGGTGTGTATGGAGTTAATTTAAAATTGTGTGTAATATTGCTGTGAGTATAATAAAGAAATTTCCTAATGACTGTTCAGAGCTGATCAAAGTCAATGTAAAGTGTGTTATGCTGTTAATAAAGTTAATCAAAGTCAATCATTTTTCTTTGTAATTTATTAACTCTCTTAATATTTTGTTTGAGATTTAAAATGTTGCAACATTTAGGTGAGGGAGTTCACAAGAATACAATGGCTGCCATGCTGCACACATGTGGACTTTTATAACTTCAGTTCTTATCTAGTTCACTGAAATCTGCGGTCATGGTGATGGCAGTTTGCTAGATTATCTATAAATAATATGATCCGATACAAAAGCTTTTCAGAATGAGAAACTGATGAGAACCTAACAAAATTTCCAGCCGGAACTATTCAAGTGTAAAACAACATCTTATATGGATGTTTAGGAGAGGAAGACACAATCATAGATAGTTACAGTAGATCTCAAGTAGTTATTTTAAGGTGCCTGTGATCTGGGATAAACTATACATTCTACACAAGACCTTCCTTACAATCCCTGTCAGTGCTATGACTGGACTGGACCTTTCTATTCTCCCGCCAAGAAAGTTTGCCCTCAGTCCAAACCCTATTCTGGGGCTGTAGCCACAGTGGTCAGGGTGGAAATTAAACCACTGAGACCAAAGATGGCAAATTTGCACACATCTGAGTTGCAGCAAAGGAGAAGGGCCGCAATGGTTTTATTCCTCACTGTCATGGTTGGCGCAAATTTCTGGTTTCTATGTATGGTATTGTTAATGTAAAAGAAGCCAGAATTGTTATTCAGAACAACTGCTCTGTTGTAGCATGTAACAGCGTGATGAGGAAATAAAGGCATTAAGAGGAAATGTGTGAAGCACAGCCAACACCCTGATGCCTTCCAGGCAGATCTAAATTCAAAAACTTGTTGGCTGATTAAAAAAAAAAAAGAGAAAAAAAAGAACTATCCTCCATTGTTGTTGCCCGTCTCTTACATTCAGCATTATAGGAGATAGAAATGCCACAATTAGTTTTTATGGAGGAGGTAATAAAAAAACACTCTCAAGAGTCCCTTTTTTCTATTCTGTCTTCCATTTTTTACAAGATACATTCAGATTATGCCTACACATTGACCCATCGATATTTGCAGCCTGATTATATAATATATATAGGCAAATAGTATAAATTAATTTGTGGCCTACTTTAGCAAATGTTGCAGATAATACATGTCTACTACAAGGCTACTGAGGTAAAAATTTGAATGCAGGACTCAAGTGAAACATTTAAATGTTTTCGAGCTGCTTCTTTTGTAAATAATCTGAATAATACTTCAATTGCTAATTACTTTAGCTCTGCTCTTTTAGGATCAACTCAGCCATCCTCCCATGTAGCCTATCCATCATTTGGCCCCTAAAAAACTTTCAAGTCCCAACCCTAAAATCACAGCTTCCTACCGTTTGATTGACAGTGTATCGACCAATAAAAATCATCTACATATCCACACAAACACAAACCACCTCTGTCATTGGTTATTCGTGCTGTCCGTCAATGACGCCAGGCCCTTCTTGCAACCAATGGCTGATCAGTTATTTTTTTTGGAGAGGACGAGCAACAGGCTGGGCTCCTGCTGAGTGTAGCACAACGAACCGAGTTAAATCTGTATATCAATAGACACCGTTACTACTGTGAAGTCTATATGGTGTAGTTGTGCCTCTTTTTTGTTGAACTGTCTGTAAGTGAAGGAAGTCAATCGCCTTCACGTTGTTTTTTAAACAGAACTACCAGGTTTGTTCGAGGCCGTGGCATGGATGAGGTACGGCCTACCAGTGGTGCTCAAGCCCACGGGCTGGTGCCGCTGTTTCCTCCCGGACTGCAGGCTATCTACGGGGAATGCCGGCGACTGTACCCCGAGCAAGCCAACCCGCTTCAAGTAACAGCCATTGTTAAATACTGGTAAGTACCTAGCTCTGTTGTTGTTGGTCTGAAACCTCTGTTGGTACTGAGTTTGTGGGACTTGTTTCACGTAGTAATGGTTAGACGTTGAGTTAGCTTAGCTACCAAGCTAACGTTTCAGACAACTAATCCAAGGAACCAAACTTATGAACTCCTGCTGTTTGTGGTGTTTGAGCTTCCAGCACCAGGTTATTCTATCTAAAATAAAACACATTAATTTGAGTTTATCTCATTGCTTGGATAAAAGTTGAACTGAAAAGTAACTGTAGTCCCTTGACAAAAAAGAACAACATTTGATGTGGCTGGTGGCTTTCGTTATGTCCCTCTCACAGGTTAGGGGGACCAGACCCGTTAGACTACATCAGTATGTATAGGAATGCGGGCTGTCCGGCTCAGGACATCCAGGAGCATTGGCACTATGTCAGCTTTGGACTGAGTGACCTGTATGGCGATAACAGAGTTCATGAGTAAGTAACCTAATGTTATAACTACAACTTTCTACTTGCAGTTGCCCACAGGAGCTGCAGCAAGTTCAACACACATTTGATCTTATAGATGAAGAGCTGCATTGATCCCTGTTTTTTCCATTACTGTACCTTTACTGCGCCTAATGATCCTCTATTATTGTTATTATTGTGTTGATCTTCTGTGTGTGTGTGTGTGTGTGTGTGTGTGTGTGTGTCAGATTCACAGGGGCAGATGGACCCAGTGGGTTTGGCTTTGAGCTCACATTTAGACTTAAAAGAGAAATGGGAGAGACAGCACCACCAACCTGGCCCGCTGAACTCATGCAAGGCTTGGCACGCTATGTATTCCAGTCAGGTAAGAGCCCAACATTATGAAGACAGAAAATGGTGGTATTTAAGCATTGCGTCTTGGCGTGGAGTAAGAAACACATTAAAACATCAGTAGATAAAGGCAAGTTATGTATTGCCACACTACATTGTTAAATACCGTAGTTAAAAAATAGTTTGGACAACTTTACTGTATTCAGTTTTGCAGAAATAATGATAATGAATTCATGGAATGCATGCTTTCACTTTTCTCTTTTGCCATGCAGGGAGAGCTGGTTAGATTTATCATTTTAAAAACACCAAACACTTGTTTGTTTGTTTTTAAATCTGAAAGGTTAATTCTTTTCTTTCTCAGTTTAGTTTGATTTAATTTAGCTTTTAGCTTTTAATCAGACTGAACAAGCAGGTTTGAGACATAAATTTGGGAAATGTAATTTGTCATTATTGTTATTTTAGACATTTTAAAGAAGTGTTTTGGTTAAATCAGTCAATAAAAAAAACCAACCAATTAAGAGGTTGTTAGCAACAGCAGCTGTTCGTCCTTCAACTTTCACTTGGAAGTTTTTGTCAGACTGTAAAGATCTGTAATTTTCGTTCAGTCACCTTTAGTAAATGATTAATCTGCACTGGTTTTCATAGATTAACTCTGCTTTGGCTGCAGTTGTCATGTCTTCTTGTTCTCTTTGCGATGTGAGGAATGTGTTTTTTGTAAAGATAGCTTGTAATTCCACTGATACATGAATAGAGAGGTCTGCTGTCAGCAAGGGTCTTAAGTTTCATTTACATCATCTGTGTTTGCTGGAACTCTGGGTATTGACAGGAAGTCTAATTTCCCATTTCTTTCCTTTTACAATTTTAATGGAGTTGTTTTTTATGGATGGCAAACAAGAGCACTATTGTAGTGTGTGAATGCTTACTTTGTGTGACAGAAATGGCTCTATACTGTTCTGCGAGGTTTTTTAAAAGTACTTCAGTTGTGTTTATAATGTAGACAACAAAGTGTGGTTAAGCCATGGATGTGGTATTTAAAAGTTACACAGAAAGAGAAGAAGGTTATTCTCCCCAGGCTCCTCTTTTCCTTTCCACACACCCCTTCTCTGCTCTCCAGCTGGGGTCAATTTGCGCGTGGGTGGGCCGGGCCCCTGAGCTAAATAAATGCTGATTCCTGGCCATCATCCCCCTCACTTTTCTCCTGCAGCAAATCTGGACTGGGTGGATGTTACCTCCCAAGCAGATTCTTCAGATGGAAGTGTAGTTTTTACTTTTTTCATTCCACATTCAGGTTTTAATTATCCTCTCCCTCTCTCTTTTTCATTCTCTGCTGATTTGTCTCCCCACCCCCTTCTCCTGTCACTGTAACTTTCCTGAGCACTTCTGTGCGGTCTTATAATGAATAGTTGTCGCGTATGTGTTTCTTACGGCTGGTTGAGGGAACAGACATAAATGCATGTGAGTATTTTAGAAACTTAAATCAATACATTTTAAAATTAAGATCTCCTCTTGTTCCCTCCTCTTCAGAAAACACATTTTGTAGTGGCGACCATGTATCGTGGCATAATCCCCTAGACAACAGTGAATCTCGTATCCAGCATATGTTGCTTACTGAGGATCCACAGATGCAACCGGTTCAAACGCCGTTCGGTGCCGTGAGCTTTCTCCAGGTGAGCACAAATATGTGATATTCGCACAGTGTAAATAACTTAACACACACACATACTTTTGGGATCTTCATTTATACTGAATCAAATCAGACAACTAGCAACTGTAATGGATTTAGTTTGAGGATAAGGACAAAATATGGATCAGCATTACAGGAGATGAAGAATAATAGCAGCCCTGCGGTTTAGTGTTAGTAATGGTATTGCAGGGCACAGTTGCATATTGCATCATAAGTCGCATTTTGAATATAATAAAACAAATGATCTTTACACCCCAGCAGTGTTGTACACTCATCTCTCCCTTAAGTTTAAGAAAAGTAAGTTCCCACTGTATGTGCGTGCGTGTGTGTGCGTCTGCGCGCATGCATGTGTGTGTGTTTGAGTGTGAGAGAGAGTGGGTGAATGAGTGTGAGTGTTTGATCAATCCTATGCCAACAGGGACACTAGCATATCAACAGTACTCCACATATTGTAATGTTTATGTTCCCTTTGTAACATGTGACATCAGCTGAATTGTGAAATGAATACATTACTGTACAACTGACTTGTTCACAGCACCAAACAATATTAGAAATGCTGAAGCACCCATGTTTATTAGTGCGTATTCACACCAGGAAAGTTAGTTAGTTAGTGTTCAGTTTTGTTTAGTTTTAGTGTTAAAATAAAGGCAGCGACAACACAAGGAAAGAGTAAGAAATATCATGCAGTAATGTGATTGTAAATCCCTGTCTCCTATAGATTGTGGGTGTATGTACAGAGGAGCTGCAGGCCGCCCAGCAGTGGAACGGCCAAGGCATCCTGGAGCTGATGCGTGGAGTTAAAGTGTGAGTAGACTTTTGAATGTGCTCATGGTTTGACTCCACTGTGATGCCATGTTTTAGGTTTGAAAATTATACTTAACATATTTGGCCCTGCAATATGTCAGGTTTTATTTTGTGCAATAACTTTGTTTCACAAGCAATTGTTCATTAGTCAAACCTAGTTAGGCTACATCTCTGTTTCACAGCTGTGGAATGGTCAGTACAAGAAATAAATGAAATCGAGAACCTCAGAATTTAGATGTGCAGTTAATATAACTTAACTTAACACATGCTTCAAGACGTAATCTGTTTTGTGTTTGTGTGTGAACTGAAGTGAAAACAGAAAACCCCACTCCACTGTAAAATGCTAGGAGTGCCGTTGACAGACATACTGTAAGAAGCAGAGTGGAAAGAGGTGGCTCCTTGCCCATTTATTAACTTTGTTGTGTTTAACTTGAGGTTAATGCACACCTGGAGTAATGCTGATAATCATCCCGTGTACAGAGCTGGTGGCCCGTGGCTAATCACAGACATGAGGAGAGGGGAAACCATTTTTGACATCGACCCACACCTACAAGTAAGGCTTTATTAAGTTCTCTCAGCTTATGTAGGTCCTGAACAGCACAGATCAGCTGGTCCCGAGGCGTAACAGCTTTGTTTCGTAGCCTCAAAATAATCAGTTGTGGCTGTTTGGCGTTCTTTTGCTGACACCGCTCCAAATCATCCTGATTATTTTCACTCCAGATTTCACTGGTAATAGATTTACCAGATAATTTGTCATTTGATCTTCATCTCATGTTGATTTTAATTTTGTGCTCTTGAGAGTCCAACTCATGAGTCAGGTATTTGGATCATTTTTCCAAAGAATTGTGAATTACTATCCACACCTTGATTTTTTTTTTTGCTGGATACAATAGCGCCCGTTTTTTTCAATGCAAATTATTCAACTTCAGTTCATCAGATTCCACTTAATGTTGACAGCACAGTCAGTGTGTTCTGCTGGATGTTATTTAACTGTTTATTACTGGCCAAACATTTTCACATTCTTTGTTCGCTTTTTCACGGTTGAGTTGATTGTTTGTGTTTTTTTAGTCACAACCCCGATCAAACCTCATAAAGAAACATGTCACTTATCCCAGCTCTGTGTGGGTGTGTGGATGTGGGTGTGGGTGTGGGTGTGCGTGCGTGTTATAGCACCAACAGTAAGTTGGCAACTATTTTTCCTATCTTGACTTGTACTTTAGTGGCCTCTGTTGGCACACAAAACTCTATGCAGTGTCCTCTCATGCGAGCTAGTGTTAATGATTGCGTATATTTCTTGCTCATCTAAGCAGGAGAGAGTGGACCAGGGTATCGAGACAGAGGGCTCTAACCTGAGTGGAGTCAGCGCCAAGTGTGTGTGGGATGATCTGAGCCGACCGCCAGAGGATGAGGAGGACAGTCGATCCATCTGCATAGGATCACAACCACGCAGGCTCTCAGACAAAGGTATACCAGGTCTTAAAGGAAAGAAAAGAGGAGATCCTGTAATTAAGACGGAGCATTTCTGAAAACCAGTCTGTCCATATGCTGTCAGCAGTGCATGGTGGGGTATTTCTATGCTGATCTTTGTCTGTGTGTGTGTGTGTGTTGACAGACACAGAGCAGATCAGGGAGACACTGAGGAAAGGACTGGAGTTTAACAGCAAAGCAGCACTACCACCCATCAGCAGCCAGAGACAGAGCCAAGAGAGACCTCAGTGAGTGTCCATCCCCCACTCCACTCCACACACACACACACATACATACACACACATTCTCTCTAATGGTTTCAGCTCAGTACAAGGGATACATCAGGATGACTCCTCCAGCGAGTGCAGTGACTCACGGAACATTTTACATCTGAACTTTTATCAGCATTGTTTCTTAGCTACCAGCACAACATGGTGGTTTGTGACTATCTTGTTACTTTTTCTCTGTCAAAGTCATTGCGTTTTCCGCAGAGTCAGGTAGCGGTTTGAGAGGAGAGTTGTGAAATCTGTGCCGGTGAACTCCCATGTACAGACACAGAGCGAGGGAATGTTGTTTTCTCCACACTGGCCGTTTCTCACAGACAGCCATCCTCTGATTGCTGATCGTACCATTTCACACTTCCTCACTCACATTTTCCTTCCACCTTTCTTTGGTCTTCTTTGAATGTTTCTCAGGAGTCGAAAAGACAGTCTGGAGAGCGAGAGTTCAGCAGCCATTGTTCCACACGAGTTGGTCCGAACACGTCAGCTGGAGAGCGTCCATCTGAAATTCAACCAAGAGTCAGGCACACTGCTGCCCCTCTGCCTGCGGTACTGCACTCCATCTCCCACCCACACACAATATTTACCCTTTTGGAATTTGTATTTGTCTGTAAGACAGACAGACACTAAAAACTAGTCCAAACTTTTGTGTTAATGGGTGTGGCAGAATGTTGTGATAAAACACCAGAGCAAAAACATAAATGAAACCAGTTTCTCAGATGTCCACAAGGGGTTAGTACAAATGAGCATTAAACTCTGATTTGTGTCCTTGTGCCCTTCAAAGTGACCCTTTAAACCACATGACTTGTTACAATGTTTGGTGCTATTTCAAGTAAATTAAATGTGTGAAGTAAACTTACACATAAACCTGAATCAAATGACTGTTATTCATTTATTGTTGGTCCCTTTGACCTAAAAGAAGTGATAAGGTCCTCTGTATTTGCGTTGCAGGTTTTGTGTAAATAGGTTTACTGTTTTCACATCGTTTCTCTCCCATAGCCAAGGGAAGTCAGCAAAGGTTACTTCAGCACATTGATGTCCTAACTGAATCACTGAGGAGTCAACATAGTCCATGCACAGTTGCAGACCTAATGAAATGATAATGATTCACTGCATTAAATCTATAATTTCATTAGGTGGTTAGGTTCCACAGTCATGTGGAAAGTTTAAATTGTTTTGGAAAATGTTTTTGCAGACGAAATGCCATCAGTTACTGTATGGGAACTGAATGGAATTTAAAGCTTAATGAATTTAAAGGTTGTGGATATAGGTGAGTTTTTTACACTGTGCAACAGATGAAGCTACACCTACATTAACATATATATCCTATTTAAGATAATATTATAGACAACACTGACATTTTCAGCACCAAGCAACTTGGAGATTTTGGTGGGTACTTAATGTGTGACTTTCTGTAAATGAAGATTACTCTACAAATACTTACCTGTTCAAGGGAATTTAAATGAGGAAATGTGAAACATTAAGCCTAGTGTCTGATTATAATATTATGCAAACATTTAATTGTCTGGAATCCCTTAAACACTTCCCAAAACTACATGAAAATGTACTGAAACAGCCTGGTAATTGTCAAAAAGAGAAATGATAACACGCCTTATACCCTTGTAATGACCTTTGCAGTTGATGCTGTTGTGTTTTTATTCTGTCACAGGGGCCGGCTGCTCCATGGAAGACATTTTACTTACAAAAGTATCAATGGAGACACAGCCATTACATTTGTGTCTACAGGAGTTGAAGGAGCTTTTGCTACTGAGGAGCATCCATATGCGGCCCACGGCCCCTGGCTCCAGGTATACACCCACACACCTGCACAGAAACTTAGTGTCCATGTTATGTTTTCACATTTAATACATTGTTGGGATTTCCTGTCCCGCTCACATAGATATTGTTGACTGAGGAGTTTGTAGAACAGATGCTTGGGGATTTACAGGAACTTAACACTCGTGAGGAGGTGAGTTAAAAAAAAAGAACAACAACAACATATTTTCACTTTTATTTTCAGTTTTATTTCCTCAACATACCTCCCTGCCTTACCTTGTGTATCCATTCATTTTGACTAGACAAAGTTACCAAAGGAGTACAGCTGGCCGGAGAAGAAGCTGAAGATCTCTGTTCTACCAGATTCTGTGTTTGATAATCCACTACAGTGAGACAGAGACACTTAATCACTAGAAAAATACCAACAATGCCTGCAAACACACACTTCCAGAGTGGACTATGAACAGGAAGCCTCCTAGGACATGTAGCGACCCTGACCTGTCAGGGTGCACAGATGTGTTCCTCCCACAGCGGACGGCCAGAGACTGTTTCATCCCTGAAGATGATCTGAAGACTTTTGACTGTTACTGCATTCTCAGACTTGCCCCACTGTTTACAACATTTCTTTGAGACTTGAATGCTTTTTGAAAATGTCAGGCAAGCCTGTCCAGATGGTTGACCTGTTAGAACAATCATTATAGGTGACACACCAGCTGTAGGGCAAAACAGGATGTTGTTATTCCTCCAATTAGGCCCGCCAGGTCCAAAATATATGTCACAAATGCAGTTGAGCAAGTAACTGAGGTGCGGTTCTCAAACTAGTTTTATTCTATTTATTCCAGTGGCCTTAGAAAGGGCAGAAAAGTCCATTCTATCAGTATTGTTTTCAAATGAGCTAATGTGTGTAATATTTACAAATGCTGGACATTTTTCTCTCGTGTGTTTGTGGTCATACCAAAGTTTTAACTGTTGGCAGTCCACTGCCAGTACTGTCTGTGTCAAATGTGTCATGGTTCTGTAAGAATGACGTGACAGGCTGAACCATTACGTACTATTCACTACCTGTTTGTCTTGGACAACCAAACAAGCAAATGCTGCAGGTGTGACAACCTCTCCCCTCTGTGCCAGGAACATGACTCCTGTATTGAGTAATCTTTTCTGAACATTTCCTCTTTCAGACTTGTCATGCTCTAGAGTTATGAGATGAGAACCAGCGAAGACTAGAAAACTGTGTTTAGCGTCCTCTCTCGTGTGTTGTCTTTTGTGGCCACAGAAATATAAAATCTTTTTTTTTATTATTATTATTTTTTATCAGTAGAACCTGCCCTGAAAACAAGTTGAAGTAAAATTCCTCAATACCCCGCGTTGAAAAGGACCACATGTTCTCTGTCCAGTCTTTGCCTTCAGCTCCTGGATTGTTAAGAAACATCACTTTGATTCAAGGCTGCTGCTGCATTAACTGCCTTTTTCTGATGCTATCATTGCATTCCATGTTAACACCAAATCAAAGAAAAGACTACTTTTACTACATTGTCCTCTTACAAAAAAATGTACTCTTATACAATCTTGTTTTTGTGTTTGTTTGTTTTTTTATCCAGAGTGACAAATGTAAAGTTTAGACATGGTTTATATGGTATTTTGTAATTACTATCTTATTGGTTGAACTGGCTGATTGTAATCCCAAGTGCATTAAAGAGTGTAGATATTTACACAATAAAGCTGGAACACTAATGCAGAATTACAGGGGAAGTTATTTTTAAAACATGTTCATGTGGAAAGAGAACAGTCATATTTCCTATGAAATGTATTGAAACAATGAAGAACTGTTTATAAACGGATGACTACAAGTAACTAATGACCTTTGAAATGGCTTATAGATTATTACTACTTTATATACTTTAGCAACCAAAAGTTTGCAAATCTTGAATGGACATGACTCCTTCTATATCTATCTATCTATCTATCTATCTATATATATATATATATATTCAGTGTTGGTGATCAGTT
>OMNW01012202.1:6583-31857 GCA_900303245.1 Selene dorsalis | reverse complement strand
TCAGCATCACTGTTAGCAGCCGTAGAGCAAGTTGATCCTCATGATGTCCCAGTAGGACATGCCCTGCCTCTGGCCGATCTGGACGTTGGGGTCGGGGATGGGGGTGATGGAGTCCCACCCGTTGGTGGAGAAGGCTGTTCTTCCATAGTGCATGATGGAGGAGTAGTCGTAGGGAGTGTTGAGGTTGTTGGTGGTCTGCTTGTAGAAGTTGTAGGCCATCTGTTGGTTGATGTTCTCCCAGTTGATCCTGACGTACTGGTCACGGTCGCTCCTGGTCTGCTCGTGCTGGAAGCCCAGAGCGTGGTTGATCTCGTGCTGGATGATGCCGTGGTACATGCAGCCCTGCCTGTTGAGAGAGAGCACCTGTCTGCCTCCCTCTCTGCCCAGAGCGGAGAAACATCCAGCTCTGTTCTCCACGCTGATGTAGTCGCGCTCGTTCTGACGGGGGACGAAGCGGAGGCAGGTCCTGCTGTGGTAGGACTTCATGGCACGGTCGATCTTCTGCTTCTCCCAGCTGCTGAATTCATTGCTGATGGTGAAGGGGATTGTCACATAGCCGTTGGAGGCCTTCCTCCACAGGCAGCTCTGGGACCAGCACACCATGGCGTTTCTGGTTCTGGGAGCTAGCAGGTCTCCTTCCAGCAGGATCTCATCGGTGCCATTGTTGGAAGTGAGAATCCTGGTGGTGATGTCGATGGTGTCTTCTTCTGCACTTCCTTCCTCCTGGAGAGGAAGAGCGTTAGAGAGGCCGAGCAGGAGCAGCAGCAGCAGGCTGGCAGAGGGAGTCATCTTCAGGGTCAGTCTGGAGGCTGTGGAGCTTCTGTGGAGGGACTGCTTGAAGCTTGATGTTTGACTCAGTGCAGTCCAGGGTTTTTATACTCTCCTCTGCAGGTGTGTCTGCAGGAGGATTATGGGCTGGGGTCCACACTTCTAGGCCTAAATAAACCTGTGAAGGGAGGACTCCACAGACAAACCTACTGTTTCAACATGGTTTGTTGTCTCTGATCATCAGATGGATCAAAGCTATGGCTATACAAAACAAAGATCAATGTAAGCAAAGAAGTTGGTTGTTTTCCTATGTAAGACATCATTGACTTTAGATTTTCTGGAGTCAAAGCATATTTTTCCTTTTGGTTTGTGTGTTTTGATTGTTGATTGTGCCTATATCCATCCATCCATCCATCCATCCATCCATCCATCCATCCATCCATTGTCTTTACTGCTTATCTGTGCAGGGTTGCAGGGGGCTGGAGCCAATCCCAGCCTATGTGCAATATAATGTATTTGCTGAAAATACAACAATAATGTGCTTGTCTCAGAGTAGGACTATAAAATCCGCAAAGGGCATTAAAGGTTTTGGCTCACTATAATCTCAGAATAATCTCTGACATCATTTACATCTGTGTTTTGGTGATTTATGTGTTTGTTACAGGATAAATGTGTAAAGGCATTCCTCTTTCTCTGGCCCTTGTGATTAAGAGGCATCCTAAAATAATGTCATCAGTTGGCTTGCACTGCATCAGCAGGCACTGTCGCTGATCTTAAATCACCCTGGGTTCTCTGAATGACTCCATGAGAAATGGCCGCTCTTCCTGCTGAGTCCACAGTTTGTGTGATAGATTGTGCTGCTTGAGATGCTACTAAATTGGTCCTGAATGGTCTGAGGAATATTGTGGAGCCAAAAGCTGCAGAGCGAGTAGTAAGTGACCTTGGCACTCAGTGCTCTCTTATTTCATGGTCATGATGGAGAATTTTCACCCAGTGTTGTTGTTTCTTTTTTTGTTGTTGTTTTTTACTGCTCTGCGTGTGCTGCCACTCTGCTGTCATTTTCATTTCCATATGACAAACTTTCGGGCTACAGTTGCCCTTACAACCCTACAAATACACAAATTCACACTAAGAATCCATAAAATACCTTCAATTCAATTCAATTTGAAAACACATGTGCTGAGCTGCTGAAAAATCACATTAGAAATGTTTCCAGGGGACATCAAAAAGGGGCGAACCTGGCTATACAACTGTGTCTTTTCAAAGTTGAAGCATTGAATTACATATGTCCCAACAGGTTGATTACTTTTTGCTTTTAAATCATTTTATGCCTCAATTCTGAGAGACAGGAAAGTCGGGGACGTTATGGCACAAAGGCCCACGGGCTGGACTGGAACCAAGTCCTGTTGCAGTGACCACATTGCAATGTGAAAGTCACTTAGGACAGAATCATACCACCTTAAGAATCAAAATATAACAGCTTAAAGGTCAAAGTGCACATTAGAAATCATAAAATAAATATGGTGTAGATGGTCCCAGAGCATTTTTCCACACTGATACGATACTACTTAATAGTGAATGTTTTCATGTAGAACAGCTGCAGCAGTACAACACAGTGGGCCGCTGATGTGTGTAATAGAGTTCTTGTGTGGCAAGTGTTGAATTTTTAACCATCCTGAAGCTAGCTAAGTACACTTCAGTCAAGCATGAAGATAGATTACCTAAGCTAAAGCTACTATTACAGTAACATAACGCAACGCTCCATGCACAGTGATGGGGCTGGGAGGAGGAAGCAGCTGCTAATGCCACTTGTTTTGATATGTCCCTGCTTTAATAGGACACATCTATGCATCATGACACCCCAATGTACCATGTACCCCTGCACCAAGAGACCCAATGTTAGTTTGAATTACACACTACCCTACAACAAACACGTGCGGATATGTCGGTACTTTTTTTTTTTTCATTTTCTTTGTTGTCCACATCCCTCAGAGAGTCTGTCCTTATTTGTGTGTACATATCATGAGTTAAAGTGTGTTGCATTAAGTTAGAGCATCAGTACCACCAGCCATGAATGGATTTCAGTTCACGTGAGTAATGCACGAACCTCTTAGACCCCACCATGAAATAAAATATATAAAATTCTGCATTGTCATGACAACATAACACAACTAGAGGCTGGAATAGGATGAACTGTGAAAAATGGGGACAGGCCATTTTGAGTTTATGGTGGATTTTTATTGCAAGTGTAAAATCAGCTGCAATACCATAAACAAGAGCAGCTGTAGCCATTATAAAGAAGAAATCACTCCAATTTGTGCTTTGTCATTACATACCCAGCAGCAGTGCTTGAGACAGTCTGCTGATGAAATGTTGCATGTTTGTGACTGGAGCTGAACGTCTGCACAGGTAAAATGATGATGTGGAGAAACACGTTGAAGGAGAGGGGGAGAAACAGCGAGAGAGAGAGAGAGAGAGAGAGAGAGAGATTACACCTCTCTCGGTCTCTGGATGGGAGGAGCGTCATCACACAGCCTGCAGTATGCAGAGCTGCGGATCAGAACCGGGCTCAGAAACCACATCTAGTCGGCACCGGTCCTGGGAGGAGATGTAACATCCCGGATGTGGAGAAACGGCGTCCTGTGATTCTACGTCTCGCCTCTGAAGCCGTCATACATATAGATGCGTAACCTACGTATTTAAATATGATGTAGCCGATACGCACTGGCTGGACAGGCGGTGAAGAGAGGTCGCTGACGGACTGTGCGTAATGCTGAGTGGACAGCAGCGTTTCTTGCTGTATATTCCAGCCAAGACGGGCCACTGACAAGAGATTCGCACTTGTTCTGCAGTGCAAGCTCGTCATCAGAACCCGATGCGCTCGGCCGGACCGGACCCGTTCAGTTTAATGCCGTCCAACTCGACTGGAGCCTGAGCCCCGAAGGATGCAGGTTAAAAACCAAATCTGCACCGAGCGGAGCAGCACGGACGACCCGGAGCAGGATGACAACCAGAAGAAGACCTCGTGTTTTTCCAACATTAAGATTTTCCTGGTGTCGGAATGTGCGCTCATGTTGGCACAGGGCACCGTGGGCGCCTATCTGGTGAGTTTCCACGGAGCAGAGCAGATCAGCCTAACGCTGGTCTGAAGGAACGTCATATCTCGGTGTATCTCAGGTAACATCGGGTTAACGCAGCGCCCTTCAAACAGACACTGGCAGACAGTGAGTAACGATGCGGTGCCTCGGCTGCTGCGGTAAATAATCATATTATTCTGATCGCATTAAAATAATCACATCCTCCAGTAACCAAGGGACGCGGTGCTTTCACTGATTGATGAGTTGCTGCGTATTATCCATCAGGCCTATGCACCATCTGCATGACACAAAGCGCCTCACAGCGGCCGTGAAGGCTCCACGTTGTTGCTGGAGAATTTTGTATGCGTATATGGATGGTCTGCCGGGGAGCAGGTTACGAAACGTTGGTCAGGAGGTTTCATCCAACCTGCAGGCTCTCTCTGCACCTATATCGTTCACAAATGCAGGAGGCCTCTGACACTGTAGGATACAGATACAGGCCTAGGAGATGACGTGATCACCACGACACAGGCGTCTATAGCTTATCCTTTACTTCTAAACACTGTCATCACAAATAATGGACTTTTATGTCTGTTGATGTCATCAGATTAATGTCAACTCAGTAAATGCTCAGGAGGATGAATAAATGTACTGTAGCCTACATCTATTTGAATATGAAAGCTGATATTGCATTCTGGATTATTGTTTCCCTGGCAGGTGTATTGATACAACAGATAACATACTTGTTACTTCTTGTTACTCGATTCCAGAGATTGAACACCTTTACTTAAGAAGTCATTTAAAAAAATCTAGTTTCCCTCCAGGTGTGCTGCTATGAAAAATCTCATCATTAGAAATGCTTACTGAAATTAACACAGAAAAGGAAGCAGTTTGAATGAGGCAAGGAGAAAGGTCACACTTTGGCTGTGATCAGATCCAGTCTTTTCACCTTTTTTTTGGAAGACAAGAACAATAGCAGGGGGATAAACCCTATGGACTGGCCTCCAGTGCATAGTAATACTGTACACCTTCACATTGAGGTGCATTAGTGTTTGCTCTTTTAAAGCAACACGCAAACCTCCTGAAGTGCACCTTTAGCAAATCCCTCTGCAGACAAAAGCAATACAAAAGCTCAATGTCTATCTCTTGTACTGTTTGTCGTCAGATCCTGTTGCTTCCGTCTGTCATTCAGCCACTTTTCTTTTGCTTCATCCATGAGATGTTTATTAAAAAATGAGAGTAAACTGAACTAAAAACTAAATTTCTGGCACATAGGAGAGCTATAATGGCTAATGGTCATCACCGTCAGCACAGCAGCTGTACCTGCGTAACAAGTATGTGACTTAATCAAACTGAAATGTACAGGTTTTCTCTTTTGTCTGCTCTCTGAAACAATTTGTACTGTCTGTAAATATAGATATTGAAAAGCAGCTGGTCTCGAAGGGGCCAGACAGAAATCCTTCAGGGCCGCATGAGTAAATCTCTACCCTGCTGTGTGTGCAGATGTTTCAACCTCTGAACCACGTTCTTCTAAACTGTTTTTTTTTTTATAACTGTCATAACTCGACTTGAACAGTGGACACAAGCTGAAATGTTCAGTAAACATTAAATAATTTTATATAATTGACTTGCAGGGGTATCTTATCTGTCAGTGGCTCCATGTGTGCTACATGTTGACAGAACTAGGTTAGTGTTTCACTGTTGGAATAATCAACCCGTGACAGTCATCCTCCCATTTTAGAAGTGAATTACAGATTGTTTATCCTTTTTTGGAAAGTTGAGAGGGGGTTGGGGGGCCTGCCAGTTGTCTGGCTTTGTTACTGTTGTCCAGACACTTCTGGTGGGGACATACCAAGGACAGACCCATGCATGTCAATGCTGAAGGGCTTAGCACACAGTTATTTCTCCTTCAGCATTCATATAATTCATAGCATTATCACAGAAATGTTTTTATGTATTAGTTTACCCAGAGACAGTCTGCTGACCTAATACCCCTCAGAAGGTCAAATTAAGGTGATTAAAGAAGAGCTACTTTTTGATATACACTATGTATATATACACAACATATCTGTCTATCTATCTTAAAAGAGCTGCAAAGTCTGATTTAGCAGAATAAGATGAGCAACAGAGAAAAGATAAATCAATATCATATGTGATCAATTCACTTCGGAGGTCTCGAGACATGTGCTGGACCTTTTCTTGCAGATTAGTAATTAGTACAAATTGAAAATATTTCAGCTTTTTACCCTGAACCAGCACAGATTTGATGTAAGAGGCCAGTTCTACACCTACACACACAACAGCTGGTAAGATTCAGTTTGTGCCCGTTGCATAATTAGAACAGCTGCATGAGGTTTCTCGCCTGAAGTTGCACACGTGCACTCATCCCTTTCTCCCAGGCTGGCATCAGCCTTGAGTTGTTTTGGGAGAAGTATGGGGATGAAGATGTTGGAAGCATCACCCACGCCCCCTGTGGTGCATCTCAGCTTCTGTGTGTTACCAACAGGTTGTTGATGTTGGTACAAGCTGAGGGAGTGGCAGATGGCTGCATTTTCCATTCTGCTCTTACTGAATAACACCTGAAGCTAAATACTCTAAACATCAAAATTGAATTGAAAAATTTAACACCTATATTCCCTTGAGAATAATTACAGCAAGAGTAGAAACTACTGTGTGGGTTGGTTATGATGTAATTGGCAGTCCTAAATGGTTACTAGTTGTAAAAGTACTATGTAACACCTGCTCTCCCCCTGTCTGTCTGTCTCTCTCTCTCTCTCTCTCTCTCTCTCTCTCTCTCTCTCTCTCTCTTTCCCTTTCCCCCTCCCTTTGTCTTTGTCTCTCTATCTCTCTCCCTCTCCCATCTTTTCTGTCTCTTGGCCGTCGCCATTCCCTAAGGGGTGGATCTGAGGTCCCAAGTGAATGCAAAGCACACACGAACCAAACTGACAAATAGAGAGACATGCATTTAGATGATAAGAGACTATATGCATGCATAATTCATGCTTCATACTCAACATTCGTCCACTTTTTTAAAATGTCATCTGTGTGTGTGTGTGTGTGCCTGTCTGTGTGTCTGTGTCTGTGTATGTGGGCACATGTGCTTGACTGACATTAAACACTATTTGGAAGAGTAGGGAATAAGGTGTGTGCAGTAGTGGTAAAGAGGAAAAAAAAAAGTTAAGTGTGTGTGGGTGTGTGTGTGTGCATTGCAGTTAACTTTGTCTCCTGTGATGACTAATGGCAGTTATTTGTTTCTCTTGAAACTTCTCCTGAATACAAATTAGCTAATTTACTGACAAAAAAATGCACCTGACTAAGAGTTAGGGTTGCTTCAGCACTACCCATCTATTTTTCTTTTGCGTAGGGGATTTCCAAATTCCATCTGTACCTTCCAGTGCAATATGATGGTTCAAAGAGCAAGTGGGGAAATGGAAGCTGTCTAATTGAATATCCTGCTCAAGTGATGAGTCGGAATCATGACTGTATACCGGCTGTCAAGACGTGAAGAAGACCAGGCAGGTAAAAATGTATCTTAGCGAGACAGACATGACAGGTATGAATGCATTTTCAAACAGAAACTCCTCCTTTTGATATTGGATTTGACTGCAGTGGGATTTCCACCTGATAAATCTGATGGGTTTCAGAATTTTAAATTTTCACCAGATCTGCAGTGATACTGAGGCTAGATTCTTTTTTTTTTAGTTGTTCATTTCCTAAAGTGTAGCCCTGTGCGGGCCGGGGACACAATGTATAGAGTTTTGACCAGAGCTTTAAGAGTGCTTCGATATTGATCTGCTGTGGAGATTGATATAAGAGCTGCGCCGAGTGCTGTGTGTTGTCTGTAATCCCAGAGAGTAGAAAGTCGGCGTTAAGTGTCTGTGATGCATTCGTGGCTATAGTGCAGCAGAACCGGGTTAAGACTTTGTTTGTGTTGATGCTCTGAGCCTGTAATACCTATGAATAATGGATTGTTAATCGAAGTGTGTAAAATACATCTCTGTCCCACATACCTTTCCTTTGCCATTCTGCTTTTTTTTTTTTTTGGCTGTATGTGTGCAAAGCTGTGTTTTCACTCACGCGCATATTGTTTTGTGTGTGTGTGCGCGTGTGTGAGGGGGTGTGTTTGTCTGTACCGAGTTGCTTTTTTTTCAGAGATCACTGTCAGTATAGAGTCTTTATACCTTGAGAAAAGGAATGATTGTCAGTTTTGTTCTGCTGACATTGAAAGAGAGAGATTTAACAATTTAACAAGGAGCACCACAGGACTCTTAAAATATTCATATTTGTTGAACTTTGCCTTAAAGTATGAAAAAAAAGTCTAGATTTAACACAAAGTAATGGGTTGACAACCTTTGCAATTCATATTTCAGATATGTGGCTGATGCTCTTATCCAGAGGGACTTTGAGCAAGTTAAAATAATAGACAGTTGTGTGTTAACATCATTTCGAGCTGCCTAGTAGTTACAAAGACAGGCAGAGAACAAAACAGCGGTAAGTAGGAAACTATTAACGGGACGCCGCGCCCATCAGTGAATTTTGGAAATGAAATTGAGCACAGGTGTGGTGTAAGCAGGCGGGGACGAGTTGAGCATAAGGTGAAGCCCGTAGAGATGTATTTCCACTCCAGCGTGGAAGATGTGGGGTGACTGCTGAAGAGGAAAGAGAAGAGGAAAAAAAAGGAGGGGGAGTTGAAAAGAGGGAAACTACAGTAAGCTTCCTGGGTAGGTCGGTAACACAGAAGAGAAAGGCATGAAAAATGAAAGAGAGCGTGGCAAATAATATTTCAGAAGGCTCCAGTGCACAAGACAGCAACAATAGGACAGTAAACTTCACCAAGCTTTCTCGTATGAGCGTTTTTATCTCTTCCAGTGGTCCATATTTTGTTGTATCTGCCTCAACAAATACCCTTCCTGATAACCTTGCGCTATCCAACATGTAGCTCACTGTTCAACATCATACTGAGTCACTTAGACGGAGGAAACCATACTCAGGTTTTCAGGTCATACATTCCCGTACTGACTCAGTGACAGTAAATTGAGGCGGAGCATGTCATTTTTATGTCACATCATAAACTGTGTTGATGTGTCATTATCTTCTCCATTATTTATGAATACAGAGCGACGTTTCTATGGCTGCGATCCTTTTCCCAGAGCCTGTCTTGTTAATTCCTTCTCTCTGCACCTGCTCATTAAATTACCCACCCATATTTCTCTCGCTGTCCCGTCTCATAATCACATTGTCACAGAAGTCTCTGCAGTTTGTGGGAGAGGCTGCGTGGAATTGGTATCAGAAATAATAAATCCAAATGTGTTAATTACAGCTCACCCCCCCCACCCTCTCTGAAAACAAATACTTCTGGTGGGAGTTTGTGTGTGTCTAAGTGTTTCATGTGTGTTGCTGTGTGTGGATGTCAGGGAGTATTCATGCACACATGCAATTATCTGAAAGAAGTGAGAAGACAAAAAGGAAGCCGGAGTATAGTGAGAGAGGAAGTACAGTTTGGGAGAGAGACATTGCTAGCATGCAGATGTTTACCATGTCTGCTGTTTTAATTAAGCGTGCTAACATGCCTAACATTTGCTAATGAGCACCAAACACAAAGTGCAGTCAGGCCTGATGGGAATTAAAGTTACATTTCTGACTTGATTAGAGCTCTAGAGAAAAAGAAAAAGTTAAGGCATCACCAAAGCTGTGACTCGCATGAACTCATCATCATCAGGGAACCGTTGAATGTCTGAACCAAATCTCAAAGCAGTCCATGCAAGAGCTGTTAAAATATTTTTGCTCCCTCTCAAAAAGTCACGGCATCACAAAAATCCTCAGAGTTCATCCTCTGGGGACAGTGCATGCTCTGTTGCACGACCAATACTCCAGTAGCTGATGTAATACCAACTTTTGAGGACTAAAAGTGGTGGACGGACCAATGGATCAGCTCTAGTGTGACTAAATATACAGGAGCTGGAGCTACTACTCCATTGTTCAGGTGAGAATGTGGCTCACCATTCATGCTAGAATGATGAGCCACATGAACAATTGGCCATATTCACAGCATCGCCATCTTTTCTTATATCACTCGGAGTGGGTAGAGATTAACAATCCATGCCTTCCTTAAAGGGCTGTCAACCAGGAAACAATGAAAAGAAAGCAGTCCGTCAGATTCCCAAAGTTCGTAAGACTTGCAGCCAGAGACGCAGCAGTAGGACGTCTTGCACAGTTTGTTTTTCCACCCCGAGTGATGACGTAAAGAATGATGGTGACGCTGTCAATATAGCTAAAAGATACAGTCACTGATAAGGATGAGTACCGAATTTAGTATACCGACCAAGTTCCCACAGTAATCCCAAGTATTGATTCACATAAAATCAAACAACGGTACCACATTTTGGTACCTGAACGCACCCTCATGTCTGTGAGATAGTGGAGGAGTGTCTGGCTGACGTGAAAACACAAAATGTGTAAAATCTTATTTCCTTGTTGAGCTGCCCCTCATTGCCCTGCTGTCTATCTCTCACAAACATATTGACAATGGAGCTGTCTCAACGGGACGGTTCAGGCCAGCCCGACCAGACACGCTGAAATATATACAAATGACTCCCATCAGGTCGGGCCTCGGGTTTCCTTTTTGGCAGGGTTCGAGTAGAGAATTAGGGAGTCAGACCACGTCAGTTCTGGGCCTCAACACCCGCGGGTCAGGTTTAAATTTCCAGGTCTGTTGAGAACTGTCTACTGTCTGTGAACAGCCCGTCCTCTCCCTGCACACTCGTTTGAAACAGAAATCCTGCTATTGCCGTTAAAGAAGAGCCCTCATTATGCCGACTTATGCCTTCTTTACACCGAACCATAACAATAACTATTCAAAATTCAGAAGTTTTGACTATTTTTTTTTCTATAAACAAAACAACTTTAAATACCACATATACAAAAAAGTACCAAAAATATGTACACACCGGTACCGTTACCCAGGAACCGGGTATCGGTACCGTATTGTAGTGACTGATGACCTTTTACTTCAGTGTTGACCTACTTGTCTGGACTGAACGTTTCACAGCTCGGACTGTCTTGATCAGCAAATGTCGCTATGTCCACCTCAGGAAACTAAATGGTCTCATGGACACGTTGTGCGCTGTAGGCAGTCAGCGGGTGCTCGTGGGCTTTGTTTACTTTTGAGAACACCATTATTTATCCTGAGCGCGGCTGATATGACACACTGTAGAGAAAGTGTAATTAATGCTCCCTCTGCTCCCGTCCTGCATCTTGTCAGGGAATTATATCTATTTACAAACAGGAAAAATGGGTCCTCTCAAAACTCTTTGCATGCTCTCCCTCCCTTCCTCCCGCTGTCTCTCTCCCTCAGACACACACTTTCTCTGTGTTCTATCCACAAGGCAGATTGTCATATTGGATCTGTAGAAACTTAGCCTCACACCCTATCATGCATGCAATGCTCCCACACACACAAGGAATAGCGCTCAAAAGATGTCACATCGTATATAAACAGTCATTATTCATCCTAAAACCACATGTAAACACCACACACACACACACACGATCACACACGCACTTGCATGATTAAGATAATTAGTGGAAAGGAGAAAATGGAGGAAAAGGAGGTCTCTCTACGGCCTCCTCTATAAACAGATTGAAAGTTGCTTTTGCATGTAGATGCCATCCTCACGCTGTCTCACCCACCCTCCTCTAAACGCATGTGCACACACACACACACACACATCAGAGTGCATTACCCTTCAGGTGAAATTGCAGGTCTGATTTCAGCTTGGTGGAGATGTAGGAGGATGATAGTGGCAGGCTGAACCAAGGGGCAATGAATCAGTGCCTTATCAAACCTGTGGCCCTAGGTATGAATTGTCAGCACAGAAACAGCTTTAGTGTACACACACACATACAAGCACACACATCTCCTCTCTACAGCTGGAGCTGGACACAGCACAGCAACAAACGTCACAGGAAGTGTCTGAAGCCTCAGTGGGAGCAGTTTTCAGGACACTCTCTCTCTTCCAGCCCACAGTCTGTCCCTCTGCTCAGTTATTCTCCCAGTGAGAGGAAGGAGGAGTGTGCAAAGGGTGGCATGTTTAATTCAGCAGCCTCACGACAAGCCCTGTCACCATGTAGATTTATAGTATTGGCGAGAGAGGAATGAGGAGATGGTCGGGATTTAACTGCCCCGGGATTCTAATGGGAGATTTAGCATGCACTTTACAAAATCACCTTAATCCGGCGTGGGGCTGTGAAGGGAAGGATGAGAGCGAAAAATTAATTGCTTTTTCTGATTGGGGTCCCGTTTGTATGTCTGAGTTTCGTGGTTTGGTTGATTTTTGTAAATGGCTAACTATTATTGCTTTTAATCTCGGCAAATGTTGTCCACATATAGACACATTTGCATGTTTTAATTAGAGATGAATCAAGTGATGTATTCACCTGTGGTTACAGATAAAGATCAATTTGATTTCCAAAGGATAGACATGCCTCAGGATTTCTTTTGAAAAAAAAAAAAAAAGAGGAAGAAATTGCTTCCAGTTTCCTGATGATGAAATCTCCGATATGGGACTCTGTTATCATCAGGAGAAGACAGGTTTTTATGACTGATGTTTTACAGGATGCATTAGTACGCATGAGAGTTTATTAGTCAGGCAGCACTGGGGACCTGTCGCGGCCGATGACTACATTTCACCGATTTGCAGTGGTGCGTCTAACCATGCCGCCTCTTTACGAACACAGAAATAAATTTCAGCTCACGCTTTTAAAGCCTAAACTAGTTTCAGTGGTTTTTTTCAGTACCGTCTGGAAAGTCTAAAACATTTGCGTCGTCGTACACAATTTGCTTGCGCTCTTTATTTAAAAGTTGCTTTTGCTGTAAGAGATCACAAATGTTCATCTTTTTGTTTCCTGCAAGAGGAAGATCTTCATGCGGCACCCTGAGGGAGGTCCTTTCTTCCAGTGTGTTTAACATTCTGCAGAGGAAGAAGCAGGGAGCGATGGATGAGGCATATGAGACTTTTATCAGGCGAGATGAGAGTTGTGACAGTCTGGAGCCCAGGTTTTCTGGGCTGTCTGTCTGGGCGTCCTTCACACTGAGGGCTTGGATGACAGGGCTTGGACGCAGGGGAGGGGGAGTTTTCATGTGACAGAAGGCTTTGCCTAATAGCCAGTCTGTTCTCCAACTGCCTGTTTTTCCCTGTCTCATAGACCCACACTTTTTTTTTTTTTGAACCCTTCTTTTTCTCTCCTCATCCTTTTCTCCGGCCATATGCGCTTCTGTCATCCTTTGGTCTCTGACGGAGCAGAGCGCAGACAGAGGAGGAGTAAATATCATTACTCTAAGTGTGCGTGTAAACAGGCTTTTAATTTTGAAAATTTTTCAGCCGTCCAGATTCTGGGACAGCTCGCCCGGGCACCTGGGCGGTCGACCGGTTTAACGTGGCGCCGGCGTTCTGCTGTTAGAGAACGGAGTTGTTTGAAAGAGGCAACAGGGGGCAGCTCTGCCAGCCTGCCAAGTGTGTGGGCACTGCTGTGACCAGTCAGTCTTCATAATGGCTGGCTGGCCCTGGGACAGAGCCAGCTCAGTGGTCACATGACAGACTGTACGGATCAGGCTAGGAAGGGCTCCCCTCAGTAACTCTGGATCGATGGTGTCAGAGGAGATGATGAAGGGTAGAGAGGGGGGAGGTATCACAGGTGCGGATGAACGAAGGGAGAGATGTGAAGGAAAAAGTTCAAACTACAACAGCAGAAAAGCAGCAGGACATGGTAACGAGGGACACGGACCAGACCGAGAAATAAAACTATAGATGAGCTGAAGTTCCACAAGAGGGAATAGGGAGAGAAGACTGTAAGGAGTGTTAAGTAAAAGAAGAGTGGAGGACAGCATAGGCGCTCACTATTCATTACCTGTAAGCTGATGCTGGGCGCTTTCCGAAGGACAGATAAAAGTTTATCTCTACAGTGCGTTTTTTTTTTTTCCCTCCTTCTCTCACTCTTGTGGGCTTGAGATTCAAACATCAAACGCGTATTAGATACTACAGAAATTTCAATTTAAGCCCAAGACATAGTCTGCATTTCAAATGTGCATCTTTTTAAAGAAAAAAAACACGCGGGAAAATTAGGTTTTGCCGTCCTTGGCAAATATCAGATATCTCCAGAACTGGGGCCTGTAGAATGAAGCAGGAGTGACGTGGTGTGCCTGAGATGTATAAATTCAGTATGCCTGATGTGAGTGGTCTTACATAACTGACAAAGCAAGTTATTGCCTTTCATCAAAGAAGATTTTCTACACATTTAAGAAGTGGGATTTGGGTTTTCAAAAAATGACATTAGTATCCTTGGGGTCAACCATACAATAGATCTTGTGCATGGGATGAAATCAAATAAGTTACAATAACAACAGTATCACAGTAAAGATTATCTCAGTAAAAGTCATATTGATAACACAAATAGAAAAAGTAGTAATTTTATTAATTCATTGTTTGACTGTAGATGTCACTTTACTGTGGTTCAGACTCCCAAGCCAGCTGGTCAGTAGAAGATTTTATTGCTGAGTCTGACCTGTACAAGAAAAAGTCCAGTTTAGCTCAGGTGTAGGTTGCAGGTTAGACTCAGGTTAGCTGAGGTTACCATGGTGTTGGTCAAAAGTAGCACATGCTTTGTAAGAGTTCTTGATTTTTTTGCTCAGGCTCAGAAGTGTTGTTAGTAGTTGTTTCATACTTTGGATCACTTACAGTCAAGAAGTGAAGCTTTTAGCAGTTTTGCTGAACCATACTGAATCTTTGGCAGTGAATATTTCAGTCCCAGTTATTAACAGATGGTGCGTTACTTCTGGTTGTTAATTTTCAGCTGCACTATTTCAGGATTGGGTGTTGTCCCCTCCACAGTCAAACACCACATAATAGCATTTTCTTTGCCAGAGTCGGTAATAGTAATAGACCACAGTCACCCATTAATCTTGTTTCATGAGCACTCCTTTGGGTTTCTCTCAGAGTTTTACATAGTTTTCAAAAAATGAATAACTGTGTATTTCTAAGTATGTCAGATGAGGAACAGTGGCAGAAAACAACACGGTTCAACGGTTTAAAATCGAACCGACTACGTCACGTCTGTCCTCTCTCCCCTATATAGCAGGGAAGCATTAAGGTGATTCCATTATCTCCTCAATGCTCTCCCTCTAAGGGATCTACTTAACGTCATTTATTGCCATTTAATTTGAGACCAACAGCATAGTGACTCTGTGCCTGCACAGAGGTGTGCAGTCCTGGGCAATTGTTAATTGTCAGATTGCATCTCAGTGAAGAGGAGCTTATAGCGAAAGTGTTACGGTGCATTTTCCCCTCACGGTGGTCCACGCACAGTCGTTTATCTAAAGCAGGTGACAACAGGGATGCTTTGCGTTCATGTTCAGGTTAATGTTAATTTCACTTTCACTCTAATGAGCAGTTTCATTTTTGTGAATTGCAGCGACGGAATTGCAGCAGTTCTCCTCAATTAATTCCTCTATTGCCCCCACGGCCACGGAAACTGTAAAATCACTAAATGAGCCAATGTAAGATTGAGTCTTTACAGTGGTCTAATGCTCTTATCTGAATGGCTCTGCATTAATTCCTGTGTATGATTAACAGGAGGTACCTTTGTAGAAGTGAAGGAGGAATTAGTTCATGACGGGATAACCATATTCATCCAACAGTTCACACCTGCTGCAGCACAGAGAGGAAAAAGAAAAAAAACCTGTGTGATTATTCTGATTGGCTGAGCATTGGCACACTGTTTTATTCCGCATCACTGACCTTTCCAGCTCACCGTGCACGGTGCGTATGTAGGGGAAGGCATCTTCAGCATAATACATGCATCATATAGTGAGTTGACTGCACGCAATCTTAGATTGGAGTGGTGCGCGCCCCACCACTTCCTGATGTACATTTTAAAATAATGGCATGCATGAACATGAGTCTGAATGGCTCTTCTTGAGGCGATACATCTGGTGGATGATAAGACGGATTTGTCCGCGCCACTCTCATTTTGCTCTGATGAATAAGCTGCGGCGCTCACAAAGGGTCATATGAAACAGCCCCTAGCTCTCTGTCCCCCGTACCATGATGCATTGCCTGTTGTTGTGCCTTGTCTCTAAGCTTCCTCCGTGAACTGATTAAGTCTTTGGAACAGCATGGAAACACCACGGGGTGCTGCGTTGTTTTTCAGGGGGAAGACAGTCCCAGTGAACAGTATGAATAGACCAGCGACTCTGAAAGAGGCAGACTGTCACTGTTGGTAACAATTACTCAGTCAGCTCAAATTGTGTATCATACAGTAGGATGGTAGGCTCTTGTTTTGATCGAGCAGTTTGTTAGACTCTCTCCCACTAATTCTCAGGCATTAAGATACAGTCAATTATTCATTACATGTAGATCTGATCTGAGATTGTTGATTTGTTCCTATTTGAGCTGAATCCTAAAATGAGATAAAATTTTCCAAACATCTCCCTCGTACTTCATAACTGATACAGAAGAAGAAGAGACTTTTCTGGGTTTTATCAGGCTGTCATTTTAGATATTAAATTACAACAGTATTTTTTTCATCGTGTGTGCACAGAGCTGTGGTCAGCCTGGATATCATAAGCATAGACAGTTATATATCCTGGGGAAAACAGTGTCCTTAGTCCAATAAATCACTGCGTAAACAAAACCAAAGCTTGCGCGGCTGCGGCTCAAGCCGAGTTGCTGCACAGATGTGGGATGTGAAGAGATTTTACAGATTTATCATTAAAATGCCCTGGGAGCTCTGACACCCGTGTAGATTTTCTCCCGTCTCATGGAGGGAGTGCGGCGTTGTGGCTGTTTTCTTAGACTCGAGGCACACATCGCTATTATAATGGATTCCAACATGTATGCTTTGCAGAGTGTGTGTATGTGTGTGTGCGACTGCATTAAAGAAATTTAGACATGGATACAGTTTTCTGCTTAAGGGGATCTGGAGTTCTGGACAGCTCTCTAGTTTTTTAGTTTTGCATGTAAAACCCCAGGCGTCTTATTAAGCTGGTAAACATGAATCTGAGCATAATCAGAGCATTTTCTACTGCAAACAAACAACGTAATAACAGCTGTGTTTGCCGGACGGTGTCCTCCATCCATCCTCCATCTGCGCGTCACCTATTTGTGCGTCATTTTCTGACACTGACTGTCACATAATCAAATCGAATTGCATCAGCGCGTCGAATATGGATTCTATGTGTCATAAAACACCCTCAACACCTGCACAGCTGGTTGCACCTGCACCCACATAGCAGTTTCTCACCATAGAATCTCAATGGAGTCCTCACTCCTTATACGGGCTGTCGCACCCCATGATTTCTCTTTCCCTCATGGCAGGACAGAAACACTTTTAGCTAGAGAACACGGTGTATTTATGCAGAAGGCGTCTTAAAATACAAATACAATGTGGTCGGATGAAAGGAATAAAAAATACATGAAAAGGTCAGAATCACAAATCAGAAAAACTATCATCATTAACAATTTACATGACACACAAGGGGAAAAAAGGTAATATAGATGTGATTTGAAAAAATTTACCAACATCTCTGGTGGTCTCATCTCCTGTGGTCCTTTGTTCTGAAGGCTCAAAGCTGGTGAGTGCAGATGATTGTTACCTTTAGTTGTCAGTCTACTTTGAAAACACCAGACAGGCTTTGTCTAATGATCACAATCTGTGCAACTCATATGCAGTCAAAAGGTCTGTGATGTAGCATGGTGCATGATGCAGCGGTGCTTTGAAAGCCATCTCTTTGATTTTAAAATAGTCAATTCTTAAAATATCTGGTAACAAATGAAGCATCACAAGAGTCAGGGCAAAGTGCTTTTGTTTCTTTTTAGCAGGTTTTGAATGTTTTGCCACTACACACAATAAAGAGCCACGGTAGTTTAAACAAGACAAGATGACAGTATGGATGCTCTGAATGTTTTGTGAGCATAGGGCAGCTTTACTCCATGCTACATCGTAACAATGAGAATCCACAAGAATCCCCATTGTGTTCAAGGGATAGTTCAACATTTTGGCACTTTCACCTATTGCCATAATCCCTATAGTCATAGAAGCAGGTTCATTACCTTTAATTATCGGCTCACGTTGTTTTGAGATCCACGGGGCAGAGACATGAGCTGCAGTACAGGTCCCCTGTCCTCTGTCCCCTCTCCCCTGTCCCATGTCCGTCATCAAACTCATCAAATACACAATCCAACAGCTCCAAAACACCCTTGTGGACAAGTTGTGACCTGCACATTCGCCACGCTATAAAATAATCATGTGTAATTATGTAACATTACGACACATGTAGCAAATTCTCTGAACTACTTGCGCGTTTGAAATCACTCCGCCCAGCAGCGATGTCTGGAATGTAGTTCCGGCTATGCATTTGCCTCGAAAACAACTCCGTCTCGTAATGTTACATTATTATTTCATAGCGTGGTGAATGTGCAGGTCACAGCGTGTCCATGAGAGCGTTTTGGAGTTGTTGGATTGTGTATTTGATGAGTTTTGTAGCATCTACCTCCATTGTGTTCGCTGAGCAGCTTGCGTCTCTGCCCCGTGGATCTTAAAACAACATGCGCCGATAATTAAATACCAAAATGGAAATAAATGGAAATTTGTTCAAAAGTCACATGGAGAGGTGTTCTTAAGAGAGTATTTTAATGTTTTTTCCAATTTAACAATGAGACCTGAGAGCGTTTTTTTCACATGGTGGCTTCACGGTTGAATGTGAATAGAAGAAAACCTAAAGCCTCCTGTACTCACACATCAGCTTCTGTGTTGAAGATTGGATTCCGACAAGTGTTTTGCTAAAGGGGAAACAGGCTTAGCATTTATCAATAACAAGAAGGACAGTTTACACTATTATTTGTTATCTAATCGAAACTACTAAAAGGGATCAACTGTTTTTACATAAGTAATCAGCTTTTCTCCCATGAGGTAAAATGTTTTTATGGAAGATTCAATAATTATTACCCACTCAATTTCCAGTTAAAGTCTTTGTTCTATTTGTATAGATGTATTTACAAAGGAAGCCGGTGCTATACAGCACATTGTTCACAGTAGCAGATAAAGTTGCTAGATCTCACTGTTTGCAAGTTTTCAGAGTGAGGGCCATACGACAGAGAGATTGTTAATGACTGTGTTTACTTGGTTTGTGAGCCAGAGCAACAACAAAAAAAAAAAACATTTTATCGGATCATGGAGCTTTAACAAAAACAGCTTAAAAAATGAAATAGTAGTCGTGGCGTTCGCACACTTCCTGCCAACCCTGAGGCTCTCCTCCATATCCTGTCCTTCCTCCAGCCTCACGAAGCTCCGATTAACTGTCTTTACCCTCTTAAAGTCTTCCTCCACCTCCTGAAATCACTCTTGCTGCCCTCCTTAGTTTTTCCTTCACATTTGTACTCATTAGCATGTGTCCATATCTCACATGCTATTTGGCATGAGCACCCCGATGGAACGATGTCGGGAAGATCACGGGGGTGCTCTTAATGAAAAGGTGTGTGCACGGGATATTTCAAAATTACACTTCCCTAGACAGGGCTCTCAGATGAAAGCAAAGACTGTAAATCAATAGATAGATGAATGGAAGAAGGCAGGCAAGATTGTGTGTGTGTGTGAGAGAGAGAGAGAGAGAGAGAGAGAGAGAGAGAGAGAGAGAGAGAGAGAGAGATGGATGTAAACCTTTCCAGGACAGCAGCCAATTATATCCAGCAGAGCATTAGCACAGAGATGGTTAACTGTTCCATCATGTCTTCTCTCTCTCTCTCTCTCTCTCTCACTCTCTCTTGCTCTCTTTTTTTTTTTTACATTTGATTGCCACCAGTTTTTTTTCACTAACTCTCCTTTCCTTATGCCATCACCTACTCCACTCTCCTTTCTATCCCCCTCTTGCTTCTTTATTTAATCTATTTTTCCATATCACAGTCATCTCAAATCGCAAAGCTGTTTGTAGTGTTAAATCATCCTGCAGAAGCGACAAGTTTTACTTCATTAAGTTGTGGCAGAGTGCACTGCTTCGCTGGAGAGTAAGGGTAAGAGTCTGTCCTCGTGGGCTCTATCAATAACCATTAAGGATCCTCTCTCATTAGACCAACCCTCATAGGCCCCCGGGGCTTGAGAAATGGGCCCTGCCATCTTCCGTGATGGAGTGCGCTTAGATGGCATCACCACTGTTTGGAAATGTAAATTGCAATACTTACTTTCCCCTGCGGGTGATTGTCACCAGTGCTATGTACACAACCTTATTCTCATTCAACCTGTTTGCTTAATCAAGAAGAACCTCACTCCCCTATCAGCAAACCCCAGTTTGCATTTCAGCTCCTCCTTTTCCCCCTCTCCATCTTTTACTCACACACACACACACGCATACCCATTCAGCATATCCCAGCCACTGCAGTATGATTATTCATACGGCAATGAGGCTGATTCAAGCTCGCAAGGCTGCCACAGCGCGATGGGAGTGTTTCCAGATGATGACTTAGGAGTCCTGCAGCTTCTCTGCCAAGAGCAGGGAATTCAAACTTAATCAGGGCGAGGACCCCTCCCTCCTCTATCTCTCAGAGAGCTCGGTGGGGTTGAGGCCAAAACGGGAATGGAATGAGAGAGACAAAAGTCAAAGTCTCGGCGGCATCACGCACACGCCCACCTTCTGTTTTACTCCCGGGAAGCCAGAGGTTTTCTCCCTTGAGCGATGGGTTCATTTTAGGGCTATTGGAGAAACTTTTCTTTCTCACTCAGAGAGGATACATTAGTAAGATTAGCCTTGTTCTGCTCTATCAGCCCTATCTAAACTCTTATCTCCTCCACTTTCTCCCTCTCACACAACCACTCACACACACGCACATGAGGCTCCAAATTTCCCCCACACCGAGGCTGTTGTCCATCCATCACCCATTTGCACAGCCAGTGTGTTTCACCAGAGCCCAGACGGTAAGCTCTGCAGCAGGCGTTCCAGCTCATCCCTGTCCGCAGACCATGGTCACACCAAGGGGAGGAGGCAATGATCAGTCCTGATCAATAATACATCGACTGCATTAAAGCTTATGAATAAGTCATGGGCGGAAAGAACCCAGTCGTTGGACACACACATGCGCCCAAGCACACACACGCACTAACTCACACACATATACACAACGCAAAGTGATCTTTTACTTAGTCCAGGGAAGATGAACAGTCAGAGAACAGAGAACAAAGCAAGGACTTAAACTTGGGAATTTATCACTTACTCAGTGACATTTTGTTGCAAGTTGAAGCTCCACTCTGTCTTTTCTCTCCCATTCGTTGCCGT
The DNA here is from genome assembly GCA_900303245.1 of Selene dorsalis. Lineage (NCBI taxonomy): Eukaryota > Metazoa > Chordata > Actinopteri > Carangiformes > Carangidae > Selene > Selene dorsalis. Next base: position 10,695 of record OMNW01012202.1, on the reverse strand, counting down.
TCTCTCTCTCCCTCTCTGCCTCTCTCTCTCTCTCTCTCTCTCTCCCTCTCTCAAGTAATGGCCTTTTTCCTGCGGCTGGAATAAATAAGTTATTACATCCATGTGTCCTAAGGCTTAGCAAGGACCATCTGAATATAAATAGTTCATTTGCCTCCCTCGTAGAGGCCTTGCTTTGTGCCATATGAATATATTTGTAATTACTTTCTTTACGAAGAGCAGGGTGACTGCTTTGGTTGACTGGAGATGCAAGATGAAATTGCCTTATACAAATAAGTCTGCCAACGTTTTTACCCCAAACACCGGTCTCAGACAGGAGGGAGCAGGGGCTTAGCTCGACGCGGCCTTTAGTGTGCTGTGCTGACAACAAAGAGCGAACAGCCTGTGTGATGCTGCAGACAATTTGTATACTGAGTAAAAATTTGTGTGGTGGATGAAAGTGCAAGTGGTAACTTTGCCAAGAATGTGAATGGGAACAACACTTTTGAGTAATTAATCTGGCAGATAATATAACTATACAGCCTCTAACCCTGTGCATTTCAATGTATGTGTGTGTGCGCAAGCATTATCATTCTCTTGGCAGTCAGCAAGTTTACACTTGATGCCAAGGTGTTTGTATATGTGTGCTCCATTGTTGCCACTGAAAGTGTTCTTTATAGCTTGACCACTAAGCATTTTCCTAGTTACTCCGTCAATGTGAAACACCAAAGGCTAACAAGACTCCGGCTACACACTTGTCCCGGTACACATCCACATGTGCGCACATTCGTGGCAGCTCTTTGATGAGATGCCCTGTTGTGAGTTTTGTGTGTTGCGGGTGATGAGCTCCAGGAGGAGGTGCAGGGAGGAAGGGAGAGGAAGCAGCTCTTTGTTTCTGCCAGGAGAAGTGTGTCAGAGAGGAATACTCAGGAAGCGGTGCTCGGGAAAGATATCGCAGCCCGCTCACCAGTGTGTAGGATTTTTGTCAAAGATTGTGCCGCCTGGGACATGAGCAGGGGAAAGGGAGGCGTCAGAGGTGGAGTAGTGTTGATGCAAGTGTGTGAGAGGAGTGTAAGAGGCAAGAGATGGATGGAAACATTTCCTTAACTGAGACATAGGAGATAGAAACTCCTCACACACACACACACACAATATCATCAGATAGCACACACAAAATCAACAGGTTAATCTAGATTCTTTGGAGTGGACAAGATACATGATACATCATAACTGCTGGATACAGATATCACATGACACATTGCCTGAATATCACATTTCATTTCACATTTCTGGAAATATAGAAATACACATTGAGATTGTTTTCTATTCACACAATCTGGTGAAGAAATTTGCATGTATCTCCATGGTGACCCTGACCAATATCTTATCACATTCAGCCACAGAATTTTACTTTCAGTGTACAGTAATACACGTCCTTTACAGCTGAATTGACAGTGTTTATTTGTGCTTAAAGGTTCAAGGTTTTTTTCTCTGTTCACACCAATGTATAAAGACTTAATGCAGTTGGTTTGTAAACATTTAATTATTATTTTTATATTATTGTTTGTATAATTTCAATGTCAGATATTTCAGTCTGGATCAAAATTAATTTACCATCATGGTCCCCAGAGGGTGTACACCAAACTTTATGATCACTTTGTGTGAACTGTATCAACGGCTTTTGGATGGAATATTATCAAATCTGGTGCAACAACTCCACGTTCTCCTCCTTAGGATGAATTAGAGATCTTATACTGTCAATAGTGAGGTTTATAACCAAATACACACAGAGCTAATCATATTCACATCAGCATCAGATGTATTTACATATTTGACCATGCTGTTTAAGGACCATTATACACATACTGATTATTTTTGTAATGATCATATTGAATCTGATCCTGAAGTAGAAAAGTCCTTAATATCATTTTAAACAAACAAAAAAAAACCCATCAGGCTGTCATAGCACTTAATTTGTCCTTTCTCAATTTTGTGCTCTGTAAAACTGTATGACACCCACGATTTTTATGGAATAATCTCTTTTTTGAGTCTAGTCTGATAGATGACAGTAAAGTCGTTTTAGAAATGCAAACAAACTGTCCAAGGTCATAGAAAGCGATTGTTTTAAAAGACACATTTGAATGGCGAAATGAAATAGCATAGCTTTAAAGCGCATTGAATCTCATTGAATTAAACAGCATCCCTATACAGTCAGAGTGTGTTTGCAAAAAGCTGACATGCAGTCTTCTGAGAATGGCTGTGGAACTGAAGTTTCAGTGGGAAAATCGTAATAAGAAATATGGAGGGGGAGAATAAGAGAAGTTAGACAAGAGTTGCTTCTGAGGGAGGAGCGGTGCTCTATCACCCTTACGACATTGTCCAATTAGAGCATATGATTAGTGTAGACTGTCTCCAGTGAAAATGAATCTATCAGCCCGGCACGGATTGCTACAGGTACCTGCAATTTAGCTACCACTTTGTCTCTGTCACCGCAGAGCTGCTAATATGAAACCGACAGAACGGATGATTTCTACTTAAGGCGTAGCTTGATCGAAGCTGATTACATTTCACAGAGGTTTATTGTATTTCCAAAATATGTGTGCGTGTGTGTGTGATGTATTGCGTGCCATCATCCAGATGTTTGTGAAAGGAAGGATTGAAAACGGTGAGGATATGTCTCCTGACTGTCTTCTCTCTCTTTCAGGCTTCCAGAGCCAAGGGCAGACCCCCTGGACCCACGGGACTTTGAAGACAGTGATTCTGGGCCGTCCATGGACCACGCCCCCTGATACCAGCGATACCAGACTATCTACATCCAGCTGTCCTCCAGTGTCTGTTTCAGAGCCATCAGCCCCATTGAGCTGTCAGGCCGGCCCCTCGCTCTGTCAGCCGCCCCCCACTCCCTTTTTTACCACCTCCTCCCCTCCCGGCGCCCGCTGGCAGCGAACTGACCTTGACGAGGGCTGCTGCGACAAATACGGATGGCCACGTCTTCTCTGCTCTCAAACTTTTTTAATTCCTTACTTGCTACTAACTTTCTTTAATTGAAGCACACAAGTTATGTGCAATCAATTACCATCAGGCTCAATTTTCACAGCCAGTCAGATCCTTGGCTTACTGGTGAGCCTGGCTGACTCAGAGAGAAAGCCCGAGTACGCAGCCGAGCACAGCATCTGTTAAGCCCAACAGATGTCAGGAATGGGAAATTCTGCGACATGGTGCGCTTCACTCTTCATTTATTCGCAATATCATTCTGGTTCTGTTGTTTTGACAAACACTGTGGATGCTCGCAGACATAGAAAGGGAACATTTGTCAGATGCCACGATGCCTTACATCTTTGAGAGAATATATTACAAGAGGTGTTGTGGGTATGGTATTTTTATTGTTAAAAAAAAAAAAAAAAGGAAATCTTAAGGGTCTCTACTTTTATGTTGTCTCTGACTCTTTCCATCATCTTGTTGCCTTCCTCTGCATCCCCTGCCTTACCCACTGATTCTTTATGCTTGTAGATTTGGCACACTTCCTTTTGTGCTTGTCAGATCTATTATCAGAAGCGGGGGACATTTTGACACCTATTGATTGGTGAATGTTGCTGAGTCTTTGTTAGGTAAAAATCGAACTGTAATTTGACTGTGCAAAATAGCACTCCGCAGTATCAGCTCTCTGTGTAGTGTAATGTAAAGGCTCATTACTCCCGGCCAATCTGCAGCATATGACGGATTACCGTCCGGATGAGCATATGCACTTTCTACCTTGACCTGCTCAGTGATAGCTTGCATTCATGATGTGCCAGCGCAAGTCTGTCTATATCAGCAATTTGTTTTAAAGTGATTGATTCCGTTTGCCTTAAATTTAAAATTGAAAACTGTGTCGCCCATTATACGTGGGTAACGTTTGACAACAACATGACTTCTACTGTTCAACTGCACTAAGATGCACTGAGACTTGTATACGTACCCAAGGGAAATGTTGGTGTGTCAACAGCCTATTGAAATAACTCCAGCAGCTCATTCGTTATTCCAGTGTAACAGCTGACAGGAGTCTGACTGTCTGATGTTTCCTTTTGTTTTTATTTGTCTGCTTTTTTCTTAAATCTATAAATAAACAGCCTTTTTTTTTTTTTTTAGATTGGATG
>OMNW01012200.1:6308-16959 GCA_900303245.1 Selene dorsalis | reverse complement strand
CTTATTTAATCATCTTTACTGATTCTGAACATCATGCATCATTTTTCCAGAGTTTTCCTTGAAACGACTTCCATCCCACCCCAAACATAAAAACCAAAAGTTGAAAGATAAACCACAAACACCACCCAGTGTCTGGAAAAAATAGACAGAAGTTCAGTTGAACCATGTGTGACAAAAATGATGAAACAATTGAAATTTGCTATTGAGCTGCGTGAACATATGAAGCCAGTGTCTTTTTCAAACCTATCACCTCTCCTTTACATCTGATGGAGAGGATGTCTCATTTTACACACTGACATTAGTAGCTTTCCCTAAATCAAATTCACTTCAGTGCACAGTGTCTGTTCTGTTTTCAATCATCCAGACACTACAGCATCCTTCATTAATCACTGATATGCAGCAAGTGAGTAATTATGATCACAGGCTCCATAAACTGATTATAATGCTGAAAAACAAAATGGCTATGTGATGGAGGACCGGCTATTGTGCACTTAAAATCTTCACTTCAGACTCTGAGCAACTAAAAGAATCGTTTTACGACTCAAGTCTATTAGTATTCATCTTTTTTTTTTTTCTTCTCTGGCAGGTGCTTTGTCCGTTGACAGCAATGTTATGCTGGCTAAGAATAATGGCCGCCCTCTTCCCACTGTCTAAAAGCAAAAGTCCTGATTTCACTCTGCAAGTATTTTTTTTTTTTTTTTTTTTTTTTACTTTCCTGGAGGAGCCATTAGAATATGTATGGTGGCTACAAGACCGATGCATCAACTGTCAGTCAGCACACACCCTTCCATCTCAGTGAGTGTGTGCGAGAGAGAGTGCATGAGTGTCTGAAAAACAATAAGCATCTGTGTGTATATGTGAGAGAAGCTGCATCTGAATGTTTATGTGTTCAAGTCGAAAATACATATCTTAATATTAATGAAAGATTTTGCTCTTGTGGGGAAAATCAATAGCACAGACACATACAAAGTACAATTCTGCCAACAACAGCTTCAGTTGGACAGTTTTCTTTCTAAATGGTTTCATCTTCTGCCTTAATGAAAGAGCACTTCACTGTTTCTGATTAACTAGAACCAAAAGCAGTTTTGTTCACTTGTTTTGAGGCAGGATGGATTCAACATCCTATAATCTTTTATGACTAAGTTTACTCACTTTAATACATACCCACTGTTTTAGTGTTTGATTATTTTATCCTTGTCATTTTGTTGCTTCCTTAAATTTATGAGATTCATAACTGTGTTAACTCACTTCCTGCTGCTGTTTGTTTTGTTTATTTGGTCACTTAGTCATTCATTGTTAAGTGTGTAAATGTATGTGTGTGTGTTAGTTTTGTTTATTGCTCCATGCAGCAACAGTTCAAACTGCCATCTTGTTTTCTGACTGGACAAAACTGAACTTCTTTAAATTTGGCAAAAACCTTCACTTGGACTCAGTGATGAACTGATTAAACTTTGGTGATTAGCGGTCAAAGGTCAAACAACACAGTGCCTTCCCAAGGAATTATTGTTAGTATTTTTTCTAAAGTGACTGAAACTCTTCTGAGTATAGAGGAGGGAATGATCACGAGGAGACCCTGGCTTATTAGTGCTTTTATTCTATGTTACGCTGTTTGTGTGGAAACAGTTTCACAAGTAAAATCTGATTGATTAATAAAGAGACAAAATTCTGCACTTCACTCTAACTGGGGCCTGTTAAGCGTGTTTTACAGCTGCTTTGATGGCGACGACTCTTCATCACATCATTTATATTCAGCAGCTTCTCCTGATGCTGCTCCACAGGAGCTGAGAGCAACATCATTCAATTACTCCCTCCGTCTGTTTCCTCCCTTCGCCGCCGCTGCACCCCTCCCTCCACCAGCTCGTTTACAGGGGAGAGCTACAGAGACCGCCCAGCGACACACAACCTGGTGCCCAGGATGACATGGGGGGTTGAAGGAGGGGGCACAGGCAGACACACAGATGCACAGATTCCAGGATACAAAAAAGCAACAACACACATTTGTCCTTTTTGTTCATGTGTGGATACGTCAGAAAAAGTGAGGCCTGTATACACACACACACACACGCATGCCAACATGGACACACTAATCTACTACAGTTGGACTTCATACAGTGATGCTAATGACATGTGAGGGTAGAGACTAACGAGGGAGAGAAGAAGAAGAAGGAGAGATGTCTGTGGGGAAGAGTCGGGGGGGGGTACAGGAATGAGATGATGGAAGATGGAGGAAAGATTTGGTCAACGGATGTAAGAGAGGAAAAGGAAGAGAGGGAGGAGGAGGGATGAAAAGGAGTATGAAAAGAGGAGCAGATGAGCAAAGGCTGCTGGGAAAAATGAGGATCGAAGTTTGAAGTTCAAACTCTGTAATAGAAAGTGTGTGTGTATGTATGTGTGTTTTCTCAGTGGCTGATGGATGTCTGTTGAATCTGTGCATCATGAACTCAAGACATGGTTCAGTCAACGTGGTTATTACTATCTGCCTTGTTACGATGTGGTCTAAGACTCTGTAGGTTCATAAACCACAGACTACAAATAAAAATGGACAAAGAGAAGACCACTCAGCCAACTGTCAGTTAAATAGGCCCCCGCCCTAAGCCCTTCATACCTTCAGTAGTTAAAGTGTAAACAGGAGAGTGATAAAAACAGTAGTTTTAGGGAGAATATCTGTTTTTGTACCAGGCTGTGAACAAGATGGAACAGAAAGTACAAACTTTTCTTTTCTTTTTTTTTCAAATTGGAAAAAAAGCAAGATATGATGTATAAAGACTTCTTGTTTAAGTCCAGGCAGTTTTGGATGAGCTTGGCACCACAAACTTACATCAACAAGGATTTTATTTCCTCCTCTGATAAGTGGTCATGGGAAAAATGTAATAACAAACTCCTGATGTGGAACATTACTGTGAACGTTTAGATGCATCTGCACAAACTTAGTGACGAATATGAAGCAGAGCAAAGGAGGAGTCCACAGGAGGACATTCACTCTGCAGCAGCCTCGCTCACACTGCTGTAAACACAGGCGGCGGTCATGATGTTTACTATGGGATGAAACAGGAGCAGAGCAAAGAGCTGTGGGCCAATAAAGACAGTGTGTGTGTCTGTGTGTGTGTGTGTGTCTGTTTATGTGTGAAAATGTGTCAAAATGTGGCGCAGTCTCAGCCATGTAAAGGTTTTATTTTGTGCATCATGGGGCCTTGTTGTCAGAAGACGCATCGCACACTTGGCCCATGTTACTACACCCTGAGGGCCAGAGGATATAGATCAGCTTTTTACTGCACCGTGTTATAGTCCCAGTTTGACCATAGTGTGTGTGTGTGTGAGTGTGTGAGTGTATGTTAGTTTTAGTTTCATGATATTTCAGTTTTTATCTCTATGCTATTGTGAACATTTGTGTTTCTCATTTTTAAACTTTATGTGGAAAAGTTACAAAACTTCCTAACGAGAGAGAGAGAGGTGGTTGTGGTTGTTTTTCCAGTCTAAATGTTCCTGACTTAATTTCACTGTCTACTTCTCCTGAGCCACACACACACACACACTGGATAAAATGTGGCGAGAAAAAGATGAATAAGGGAAAAGGGTGAGGAGTCAGTCACAGTCGTGAGGTTGGTTATATTAGTTTTTTTAACAGCTCTTCTCTCTGATCACTTTCTGATCTAATTGTGTGTGTGTGTCCTTGCGTGTGTGTGTTTGTTCACTTGAGACAAATCCAAATCCAGTGTTATCAAACCCTCCCGAGTTGTGAGTGTTCGCCACAAAAGAAAGATCCAGAGATAGTGTGTGTGTGTGTGTGTGTGTGTGTGTGTGTAGGAATATATCTATAATTCCATATTCCATATATTTATGTAATATTTCCATATTACATAATAATTACATACATAAACATACAGATTTGCACTGGCCAGACAGACTCTCTCTGTCAATGAGTTTCCAAACCAATAGAACAGTTCCTGATTGGTTTGTAAACAGACCAAATGTCCTCGATGTAATCTCACATACGACATCGTAAACGACGTTTACTTTGAGCTCCACTCTCGTCCAGACTTGGGACCAGACTCATCAGACTGATGCAAGTTTTGGAATCAAAGGGTTAAATTATAGATGAATGAAGAGCTTTAGAGCAGATTACTCACTACTCATTCTGTTGTTTGGATTTACACAGTACACTGAAGGAGACCTTTGGGATCTGTGTCGGTATAGGAAGTTTGATTCATTGAGAAATGAATTTTAATCTGTTTAATAGGCTGTGCCTGGTCTGATTATCTTAACCACTTAATTTAGAGGAAAAGCTGAAAATAAATGCCGCTAAATGTGAATAATAATTTCTCATTTCCCAGGTGACAGCAGTGGGTCAAAGCTGAACAAGGACAGATAAAATCAGTTGCACTGAAGGAGAATCGTCACAGTCACATCATATGTCTGTTATTATTTTAATTACCTGATGGTTTAATTTCTTCCTGTTCATCAGAAACAATTTATTCGACTTTTACTCCAACTGGACTGAGTCTAATTAATTATCATTAGTTATTAAAGATGGAATCACTCTGTGTGCTTTTCCTTCTTCTCTTTTTACTTATCATTTTTTATTTCTAATCTCCTCCGTGTCCTTATCTCTCTCTCTGTGTTGCCGTCTTATCAGAAACAGGCCAGGTCTATTTCGCAGCTCTTTGAACAGCAGTTTGTCCAAAAAGATAAGCACGCGCGCACGCGCACGCACACACACACACACACACACACAGGTCAGCGTCTGATAGCATCAGTGCAGCTCATCAAGTGGAGTGTTAATGATAACCACCACATCCTGTGAGTCTAAGTGGAACTAATTCATATTGGATATGTTTTATTTCTAACTGCTGTTGGCAGAAATAATTAGAAAAAGAAAAAATCATTTTCTGAAGTTCATCGTTCCAGATTTACAGAATAACAAAGCAGCCACTGATGAAGAGTTGTCATTTTTCATTACATAAATAGGTTAATTATAGATGTGGTTTATGAGAGCTGGTGTCACTTCGAACTGCTGCAAAGAAACTAAATCAATTGTTTTTCCATTTTTAAAAAACTTATACTGTGAAAGTCAGACAAGAAAACACCTGACCATGTTCCCTTTAAAGCAACTAAAACAGAAACATATGAATTACAGAAAAATGACCCAAAGCAACAGAAACACATGAGAATCACATTTACTGCCGACTGTTAATCCTCTGATGCATGATATCCTGAGTTTCTTTTGCACCAGACATGTTCCTGTCCCTGTGGCTTCTTTTGACATGACTATTTCAGTGTCCTGGAGTCCTCATGTTGGGACTTGTTGATTTCCTGCTTTTATTTTGAAATAAATCTACTTTGTGTCTCGTGGATTTTTACTTCCTGTACTGATATTGTCCTTCCTTTTGTTTCAGTCTCAGTGCTTGCTGTCTGTGCAGCTGATCTGTCCACATCATACAATTAGGAATTACAGACACCTAATGAAGTTAGCGTGTTAACCATCTAGCCCTCTGCTCTCACTGTCTTGCAGTACCACTTGCTGAGTCACTGTGGAGACTGCTCTGCAGTGTGAAAGGGGAAAGCAGCAGCGTTACTCAGCTAAGGTTAGAGATGTAGAGCTCACCAACATATATTGCACCTTTATGAGGATGTTCTACGTTCCCTCTATCTCCACGTCTGACTGACCTGTGACTTCTCTGACCTACCTGTCTTCACATCGTCCCTGACAGACAGTTATATTAATGCTGAATGCTCTCAAGCTTCCACCTGCAGGTGTGGCCCAGTGGCTGCACTTCATTTAGAGTCTGAAACCAGAGTCCATAGGCACATGTGGTTTTGACCTGCTCTGACTTCTTGTCTTCACATGACCTAACAAAATAAGACTCTGTCTTTGTCTCAGAGCTGCTGCTGTTACATAAACACGTTTCCCCACGACCTGGGGACTGGAAGCTTTCAGTATGTGGAGTTAGTGTGTGTCTGCATGTGTGTGCATACACCTGTGAGTAACACACCCCATACTCCCTCAGGCATGTTACTTGGTGTAATGAATTCAGCAAGCTGAGACACACACACAGAACTTTCTTCTTTTCTACTGCCTGGTCAGAAAGAATGTTTAATCAAAAGAGATAAAGAAAAGAGAGAAGAAAGAAAGAAAGAAAGAAAGAACAAACAAACAAAGAAATAAGAATAAAATGGGGGATTGGAGAGCAAACCGTGTATTTCACACTCAAGGGGAAGCTAAGAATCATGGGAAAAAAAGATTTGATTCCCCACCTGCCTCCACTCCACACTAGGGATGTAACGATATGGAAAATTTGATATCTCGATTAGAGTGACCACATTATCACGATTATCGATATAATCGTGATATTCTTAAATGCAACAAAGCTTATTTATCAGGAAACGTTCCTTCAGTGTAAATTTGAATTAACACTTAAACTAATTGAAAAAATCACAATAAAACATGAAAAATACAATTTCTTGAGCTAAAGATGGAGACAGCTCTTATAAGGACTCAGCTTGTCATTATCAATGAACATAATCACCGTTCTTTTCAGTGTTCATCCTGATCAGCGATCATATCAGATGGACATGTTTACATTACGTCACGTTGCCTTACATTGTGTCGGCTCCGGTCAGTGGACCTGAATCGACCGTGTGTTTATGGTGTTAGTGTAGGGAGCTGTTAGTGTGTGTGAGCTCAGTTTTACAGTGGATGCAACTTGAAATGGTCCCACACCTTTGATATGGTCCCACACTCTTTTTTTTCTGTCTTTCCTCTGCTTTGCTCCATCTCTCCTCTGATCGCGTTTCTTGCAACAAGAGAAGAGAAAAATTCTCAAGGAGAAGAAAACAAAGGCACCTGATCTGAAGTCGTGAACAAATAAAGATGGAAAGTTTAAGTTACATCTAGAAAAACTCAAACTAATGAGTTCATCTCTCTGTGGTGAACTTCTCGCTTCATTGTTATCAAGTATCTATGACTAAGGAAAGAATCAAGGTCTGTTTTTGTTTAGTTGTTATTCTGAGAGCTACAGTTTGAGTCTGTATTGAAAGACATGTATCATTAGCTGAATCTGTGCAGCACTTTAGAAAACGCAGACACACAAACATATGAAAACTCTGTTAACTCTGTCACTGTAAGAAGATGACGATTACTGAGCAACAGCCATTCTGTCGTTCATCTTAAGCTCATTTCGCAAAACTTGTGCATCTGTCGCATCTTTGCATCAGCGCCGTCAACATGTCGGAGGATGAGAGAGTAAACCTCCACCTGCTCGCTCGCTGTCAGCAACTGAGGACGCCTGAGGCCTGAACTGAGGGATTTAAACGCTGAAGGTGGAGAAAGCAAAGGAGACGCTGATCTTCTTAACGTCACCAAAATGTTCCGTATGTGTCCCCATGAAAGTTTTTAATGAGATGAGAATTAGTCATAGATCTGTCGACTCTCAGATCGGGATCCCCCCCCCATCCATCCATGCTAACGAACGGTGAACGTGCAGGTCGAGGGTTAAGCCGGATGAGGTGTCAACAGGGACAGCTGATGGGACAGAACCTGTCGCTGCTGAATCTTAGGCCTTGTCCACACAGAAACAGACTCGAGTATTCAATGTTACTGTAACTGTGACCACGAAGACTGTATAAAAACTAATTTTTAACTCAAATCCACCATCTTCTTATGTGTTTTCGTAACTGTAACCAGGAAAACCACGGCCTGGTACAACTGGCAGCAGGCAGCTCTATTCATATATACCTGTACATTTGCTGAGGACTGATTGAAATGCTCAGGACAATAACACCCGAGATCAGAGTTTGTGTCAAGTCTGAGGTTCGCGTTTTTGTTGTTTGTTGTGGTTTGGGTTTTCAAACCAAACCAGACTAGGGTCTTTCCAATGGGAGTCTGAACAGAAGTAGAGACCAGAATAATGATGATGGACTGATGCGTTCAGTGTCGACGTGTTCACAGTTTGCCAGATGTGTAAATGAACCACATGTTCTCGTTATGTTTGCGGGACAATCTGAATCAGTTCTATAGAGATGTTACATGTTGTCACTGCAGATGTACTGCATGAGAATTTTTATTCCCCAATATTTCTTCTCGTCTATCCTCCTTCACTCCTGTTGTGTACTTTCACTTCACCTTTCCCCTCCATCTCACCTGCCTTCAGTGCCAACCTCTCTCCTCCCTGATTCTACTCCTATTTCCTCCCAGCCTTGTTCTTCCTCACATCAGCACCCCCCACCACCACCACACCTGCTCATGCATTACTTATATATCTGCCTCAGATATTCTGTATGAAGTGTCCACTTTCTCTCTGTTGGCACACAAACACAAATTCATATGCACATACACACTGGTCAATGCACCTGAGAGAGCAGTGGACATGGAATACCAATAACATGACAAACCTCCCACCATGCACAACACACACACGCAGATCCCTTAAGGGAGGCCCTAAGGAGCTGGTTAAAGCGGCAGGTGGAGTGTGCACTCCATGGCTGTATGCTTCCAATCTCCTCTCTCTCACACACACACAAACACACACTGATTGAGGCTGATAAGCAACTTGTCACATGTACTGCTGGTTGTTTCTTTCAAGTTTCCCTTCTCCTCTGGGAGAAAATTCTCACTTCAACAAAACTTATATAAGGGTATCAGGAAGAGATAAACATTTGTTTTATCAATGCATGTGTGTATTTCTGTCCATTGTGTGTATATCACCTCTTTTCCATCTTGGAATCCACACCAAGCCATACATTAATTTCGAACGAATATCAGATGAAATCAGATTAGAAAAAATCATATTATTTTCTTTTGTCTGTCCAGACATGTTGGTATGGTGGCCCTGAGGGCTCAGTGCACTGCTACTTCAGAAAACACATGAAAATATCCAAACACACTGTGAATACAGAAAAATGTCTTCAATATCCACTTCACTGACAAAACGAAGAGGAAGTGTGTCCGATGTTTAATGTGTTAAAGGTAGAGTGTGCAGGATTTTCCTAAAAAACAAAATATATATTTACACAAAAGATATCCTTCATCATCATCTATGGGCTTCTACTCATGTTTGGTGGTGACTGTGTCTGCAGAGTCCACACCCCACCCTTTGGCCTGTATTTTGATGTTTTGGTGTGGATGGGATATTTCTTTGCAGGAGCCAGTGTTTCCTCCCCAGCGAGTGACAAAGCACAGGTAAGCCTGGGTGTACAAACTGCAACGAACAAACCTCCAGACTCTTCCTTTAAGTTGTGGTGTGTTGACCTTCCTAGCCACTGTAAATTAAAAATCTCTTCCTTAATCAGATTTTACTAAAAGAGTAAATGAAATAACTTCCTGTTTCCTGATGTGTTTCAGTTTTAATTTGCTGTTTGGTTTCGATGCTTCCATATTTAGCTGTCAAGCTGTCAACACATCAATGTGAATTTTGTCACTGACACACTGTTATCACTCAGTCACAATTTATATCGGACGGTTTTATTTGTCTCTGTTTTTGTTCCGTTCCTGTCAACATCTCTGATTAAATGCCCTGTAATTTTGTTGGGGGCACAATCCACCTTGAATGGCTCCACTATCATTTGAATGCCATTATTTCACAGATAAAACACTGCCCTTTAAGAGGAATCATGAAGGTCTCGTCAGTGGTTTAAATTAACACTGTAACAGCAGGAAAAAAAAAAGCACTCTTCTGTTTGACGTCTTGTTTTGGAATAAAACTCATCCCAGGGACATTAAACACTCTTTTCCAACAGTGTTTTCTTTTTTTTATGCTTTTTTAAGTGCAGGTTGTGTTGCGTTCACACCCATTGGGAGTTCAGAGCATTGGTGGGCTTCAACAGTTATGACACATACAAGAGGACTCAACTGTCCACTTTCCTATTGATTTCCCTTATCTGGGAACAGACACATACAAGACGCAGCGAAGAGCTGTGAAGAACTTAAGGGTCCGTGTTCATACATGCACACACGTACGTAGACACATAGACACTCTCACAGTCACTTACACACTGTGGTGGCACCGGTGGGTCTTATTCTTAGACTACAATCAGCTTTATGATTACCCAGGGAGACTTAGAAAGATGTAGCAGTATTCCTAGGAAACTCTCTCTTTCTCTCACAGACACACACACGCACACGCGCACACACACTGCATGGTGTCCACAGGCCACTGGCTGACAGTAGCTCTCCTGGATCTCTGCTACGCCCCACTGAGTCTTATCTCTGACAGACAGAACACACACACACACGCATGCACAAATGCCCAGATGCCCATACCTAACACACATGAATGCAGATATATCACCCAAATGCACCCTACATTCACACTCCCCGAGACACAGACATGTCAGCATGGAGGCTTGCTCTCTCTGTCTCTCTCTCTCACACACACACACATAAGCACAGCCAGGGGTATGGTTGAGACCTTGTTGCCCTGGGGCTTTGACTGCATCTGTTCGACAAGAGTCATACAAATGAGAAATGCACAGGAGCAGAGAAGAACATCTGTGTATGTCTGTGTGTGTGCGTGCGTGCGTGCTCGTGTATGTAAATATTTCTGAGTGAATCTGTAAGTGCCATTTTCACTGATGCATTCTCAAGGACATCTTTTATTATCCCATCAAAGTGGACACTGAATGTATGTGTGTGTGTGTGTGGGGGGGGGGGGGGGGG
>OMNW01012194.1:0-16021 GCA_900303245.1 Selene dorsalis | reverse complement strand
GGATGATGATGTTAATGCACCATAATAATGTCATTTGTCTCTGCTCGGCCAGTTGATTTTATAGATTCCCCTCCCTGAGAACCTCTAGCCCTGTTGTGTCTTACTTACCTGATTGTTAAGGTGGGGGTCCTGCTCCTGTCCCTTGCTTTCTCTCAGAATTGATTCAACCTCATCAGGGCACAAGTTGCCATATTCTTGGCCACCCCTGAAATCTACATTTAAATCACAACGGCAACGCATTAGTTACAGCCACCTTCAATTTATGTTGCTTTCGATTCTTGCACAACACAACTCTGTACACACAGTTTGTAGCAACAGTGTCAGACTAACTACTGGAAATTCGTGGTAATTTTTTGACACCATGGGCTTCTGTATTTTAACAGAGGCAGATAACAGCAGACGACTCATTTCTAGATGGCGTCTATTGATTGTGCTGAAATGACAACTTCTGCTGGCAGGTTTTATCAGCTCTAACTACCTAGATAATATTTTGTTAGATGATGACAGGCCACGGGTTGTTTGAACACAAAGTTTCTGCCTCACTTTTTTAATGTTTCATCCTGACACTCCTTTTAAGATAAGCACCCTACAAAAGGACTATTATATGCACTGATGGCTGCACGCACTACTTAGTGATACTGGGCAAAAACTATAGAGATTAAAGCTGCATGCAGCATTATCTTCACCCTCCACCCTGGCTGCAACAATACAACTGAATCAGAACTTGTGAACTTCAGTCATCTGCAGCTGTTTTCTTTTCTTTACAGCTTAGACCTGCACCAGCAAGGATTTCTACACAGAGATAAGACAGGGAACTCATAGTTGGTCTGTCGCCTCTCATCATGTCAATCCCACACTAACTTGTAGTCTTTAATGATTTTACTTTAAACTGATTTATGCATCTTTAGAAGAGCAATTATGTTTTACTGTTTTCTGGCCCTTGTTGTATTAATCCCTATTAAATGATGTTCCTCGCTTCTTATTTTGCTCTCACTGTATTCAACAGCGATTAATCATTTAATCTCTTTTAATACTTTTAATATCTTTTGTTTAACATTTGTTAAAAACATTTATAATTTATACCACAACTTTATTGTGTTTGCATTCATAAGAAAGGAGAAAGCGAGAAACTGCGCATGTGAATTAAAACTGTGGACACATGATGTCAGTGATGAAGTTTTGCGAAGACACTGTGAATAAAGGAAGTGTTTCTGTGAAAATGTGAGCGCAGGAGACACAGACAGTGAGGAAAGTCAGCGCTCAGAAGCTTTACAAGTATTTTGACCCTGTTTTTTAGACCTGAATCGGATTGAATAACAACAGTACAGCTACAAGGCCAAAGTCCAGGCAGAGGACAGATGGTTGTGCCGCCCTCGTCTCTGCTCCAGATCAGAGTAGATTCTCAACATGAATGATGAAGCGTTCCTCTTAAGATAGGATTGACATTGTGCTGTCAGATTCAAGTGTAAAAAACTGGGTTGAAATTCACACTTGTAACTTTAGTGTCGTACACACACACACAAGGTTGAAAGTACACACTGATTTTGACAAAAAGCACTCTCTCAGCACTCACAGGTTTTCTGTGTACACACACCTCACCACTGATCACAGTTTCTTTTCACAGTTTCTTTTTTCTTTTCTTTTTTTTTCACACACATGGTGAAAATACTGTTGAATTTCTGCTGCAGATTTATTTCACAAGTTTGTAAAGGTTAATTTAAGAACTTAACTTTACAAGCTCAGTCTTTTTGACCCTCATTTCTAGTCCAGTTATCTCCGTGCCAAGTTTAAAAAGTGTCGTTCCTACTCATCCAAATAAACCAAATTGAATGAGCAAACACTCCAGACTTCAAGCAAACAACAAATGACACGGCACGAGCAGTTGAACACGAACTTGGCATCTGAGCTCGCTTTTTCTCTCTCCCTCCTCCTCTTTAACTCGCCTACCCTCACCTCACATCCATCTTCTGTCAGTCTTAATATCCACATGAAAACGTACAGCTCCTCAGGTGATCAAATGCACCTCTGATGCTCTGAAACACATCTTCACAGCATCTCTGACTGCACCGGGATCTGAGACACTGTACAGCACTTACCGACCTAATTACCCTCAGTAGACTGATCTATCATTATCTTAAAGCAGCCGGCCAGTGGTTCATAACAGCTGTGACTGCCGTGCTCTTAGGACCCTCCCTGCTCTTTTTCTCTCCTCTTACTGACACATTTGGAGGAAATGGGATCAAACTGTAAATCATATAATTGTTTGTATGTTAACCGTGACATTTGACTGCAATCAAGCATCAACCACTGCTGTGCTCCATCCGCAAACGCATCTTTAAGAGCAGGGTGTGTCTCCTGCTTTTTTTTGCAGTAAATCACTCCATCCATGTTTATAACATGAGGAAATCCAAAATGAGATGTCAGCCAACATGACAGACAAATATGTTTGTTGTTTTGTCAGCTGATACATGGCTGTCACCACTGCTGGACCGTTTTCAATCATCTCTGGGTTACAAGTCTCAGCAGGACTCTCGACTTGATTTCATTTATCATCCGTCTTGAATCATAACAGGCCTGTCACTTTCCCAGGCAGTGATAACCTACTTTAGATGCTCCCACACGCTACAGAATCAAATCTGTCCATCTGATGATTTGCTCTGGTCTTTCATCTCTGCCGGCCCGCCACCGCAGCCCTGCACACACACTGCGTGCCCTCTGCCAAACAGAGGGGTCAAATCATTTCAATCTAGGGTTTAATGTGGCAGAGTGGCTCTGTGCTTCGAGAGATGATCACTGCACTTAGCCAGTAGTGCACTGCTGCCCTCTGGCTGCAGGGGATGGATGTCAAGTATGGTACACTCTCCTCCAAAAATAGGTAAAAATGCACATTTCTGCCAACTTCTCCCGATAATGTATTCCAGTCTATTATGGCAGATGAAGAAGCTGGCACAGATGCAGGCATATTTGACGATGAACTTGAAATCAAAAGTGAGGGGAGTTGCAGGCTGCAGATCTGCGTGTGCCAACGCATTAAAAGTTAAAATGGGCAGCAGAAATGTTGAGCTCAATAAATGCTAATATAAAAAGGAGACGCACTTTGGGGGCCAGAGAGCCCAGTTATCCAGTTTCCTGCTCTTTACCGTCCAGTTTTTGTGCTGCTGGGCATCTGAACTCACAGCCAGCGTGCAAACAGAGCCAACCACAAACTTTCACAGTGAAAACAAAAGGGTTTTGTCTCTTTTGACCTTTTTAGGTCAATGTTTTCCCCCCGCTGCTGCATTACAATCATGCACCATAATCTATAGTAAAACTAGCTGTTTGCTTTCAGCTCCCTGTAGTGCTGTGTATTATCAGGGACTCTCAGCATGCTCTGTGGGCAGGCAGCCCTTTTTAATAGTGCAGTCACTTCTCATGAAGACACACTAGAGAGTATATCTGCTGCTGGCCTTATCATTGGAGGGGTGGGGGTTTGCTTTTAGATGGAGTGGGGGACACTGCTGGTGCATACACACACAAACACACCCACACATTGCCACTGTTCCCAAGGTGTCCCTATGGGAAGGACTTCAGCACTTTATCAACTTCCCCACTCCCCACTGAGCCAAATTATGCTGTGCCATGATGTACGTTTTCCTTTTTATGTTAATACTTTCTATCGGCTAAGTATGTGTCAGCATAAACTTCTCGCTCCCCTGCTCAAATTCCGATTACCACATTACCCAGACTTAAACAGGATTAAGTTGAGGCGCCTTAAATGAACTTCACCTCATTCATGATACGAAAGGGCTCAATCAGCCCAGAACAAACAGAATCCATTATGTGCGCTGGGTTATTAAAAGAGTTTTATTTGGTTGCGATGATGTAAGGAGCACTTCATCAGCGAGGTATACAGTCTGAGTCAGCAAACTGTATTGATTAATTTGCTGTGAAAGAGGTTCAAGGTTGACATAATTGATTGTCAGAAGTTTGGTGGTCATTAAGGCACCCAGAAGTGCAGAATAGGACTTTAGCAGCATGCTAATCTTTTATCCCCGAGACAGGATAACAACAATCCCATTTGTCTGGCAGAAAGAAACAAGAGATGACAAAGTAATTTGTCGAAACAAATTAGAACAATGACATTTTGAATTGTTGAACGAGAGCGAAAACTTTTTACTTTCCTGCGAGCTGTAGAGTAAATGCCCACACAGAAATATTTCCTAAGTAATGTTTGTGTCATGTTTTGACACGTTTACAAGATGTTACATTTCTGCAAGCCTGAAGGGAAATAGAAATGTTATCCTTTTTCCTTTTTTTTTTTCTTATGTGGTTGCATAATTCAAAAGTAAAGGATTGCTCTCTGGTAAATGCGGCATTGTGTTGAAATGAAAGAAGCAACAGTCACAATGTCCACACTCGAAAAAGTTAACTGAAACGACATTGACCCTGGCTGTTGCAAAAATGATTGTCAGGACAGAAGTAACAACTCTTATATAACTGAAATTAAACTGATGTCATCTGAATACCTCAATACAGTAAAAACTGACATTTCTGTTGAAGTAGTTGTGAGGTGTTTGGTTAGATTGTGTCTTACCATATAGATCTGTGTGCCAAAAGCCCACTACATGGCCATCAGTGTGTGCAGCAGCTGTGCAGAAATGGCCACATTAAAACTAAATTGAATAAAAAAATACAGTGTAAATCAGGGGGAATGTGCAGAGCTGACAGAATAATTTTGCTTTTTCTTTTCCTCTCTTTTCTTTTTTTTTTTTTGGGAGCACATTTTGCCTGTAGGACATAATACCACATTCAGGAAAACAGCTGAATCCTGCCAACCACATTGTGAAAGTGTCATGTCGCTGTAAAGCTGATTATCAAGTCTATTTTTAAAACAGAAGTAGGGTATGAGTAATTCTTTCAAAAAAGACTCAAAATGTGTTTTTCCACTTATGGTTTCAAAAAAAAAAAAGTTGGCTAATTAAGCTCTGGTAAACTTTTCCTACACAGAAGACTGCATTTTTTTTTTTTTTCACCCCCAAACGGGTCACGGATGCCTCTCCAACTTCCTCGAAGTGTGATTTCCATGGATTTGAAAATGTGTCTCTTTCTCTCTGTCCAGGCTGTCCAACACCCAGGGCATCAATATCCAAATTCTTGGCAGCACCACTATTCTCATGATTGCCAATGTCACTGAAGAGGATTATGGGAACTATACCTGTGTGGCCTCGAACCGACTTGGAGTCCAGAACGCCAGCCTTTTCCTCTATAGTAAGTGTAACCACTGTCATTTGTTTTATAGTCCATTATTATTTTTATATTTTTACTGTGACGCCTCAGAGGAGTGCTTTATTCCACCGAGCCAATTGAACATGGTTTTCACTCCATCTCTATTTTAACACTCGGGCAGCACCATTATATGTGATAAAGACTGGCAAGCATATATTTGCTGTGTCTCACCAGGTCTGACATGGCTACATTCAGGTGGAGGAGGTACACTGTTTCTGCCAACACTTACACAAGCTGCAAAAAGATTCAATTTAAATTTATCCTGCAGTAACTTCAGCAGCAGAAACAAGTTGTGAACGCAGCACTGATACATCATCACCTTTTAAGTTGATAAGGCGAACGTGTTGCACAACAGTTGGTAATTTATACACCCAACAGTTACAAAACAATTATATAATTATATAATCAAGACATAATAATGTTTGATTTATTCAGTGATTTAAGAAACAGTCAGAAATACTCAACATAGATATACAGAGTTAGATATGTTATAAGAGAAAATGATAAGATATAATCTCACATAAAAGCACGAGTGGCAGAGCTTAAAAGTTAAAAAGGAACTTCAAAAAGGTGAGTTTTGGATGCTTCTCAAAGCTGCAGGTGGGCGGTTGAGTATTAATATCAGATTTTACTTGTCGTACCGGGAAACATAAGTCCAGCATTCATTCTGCTTTTCATTCTGATTTTATCCTCCACCAGCTCCTTAGGGAATCAGGGACGTCAAGCTGCGATGCTGTCGTGGAAATCAAAGATCAATAAGCAATATTTAACTTTGAATTGTGCTTTACTTCTTCAGAAAAAGAAAATGTCTCTTAAAATGGCAGAGAGAACCTCACATTTCCTCCAAAGCACAATTTACTATCGGATGAGGAGTTAGGTTTAAAGCTGCCTCTTACTTCAGCACCACGGACAGCGTCATGACATGAGCGAGGTTGCAGGCAGTTAGTGTCGACGAACCAACTGGAAAACTCAGTCAAATTAGCTGCTGTTTTTAACAAATAGACTCATTATCCATAAAAATACTAAAAGTACAATCAAATATAAATTAAACAACAGGGACAGATATGATAATCTATTAATTTTTGCACTAATTGGACTAATTCTTTAAAGTGTCACAGGGACTCGGGTAAAGATCGACATCTGTGTTTCATTGAGGCAGCTCACACACACACACACACACACACATGCTTCCACACTGGAGTTTTCCCTCCAGTGACACCATGTAAAATTTGATATGAAATGTTGTTGTTTTTTTCGTGGCCCTGAGTGCTCATTGTACTACAACTAAACAATAGCTGCAAAAAGCAAACAAAAGAAAATCATTAAAACATCTTCATCAGTTTGACATTGAACATGACTTGAAGAAAGGACAGTCAAACACAGCAGTGCGCCACTAAAACAGAAAAGTAGGGAAGGCTGTTGTTTTACATGTTTTACAAAGCCTAGAGATGTGCATGCTTGGTTAATGGCAAGAACACGTGAACGTGAACAGCAAGTCTTAGTTACTGTCTGCCTGACTGTGTCTGTTGTGGGTTCTGGACTTGGCTGAGCCTTGTTTTTGCTGTAGAGAAGGTCTTTTCCCCATTCATTTAAAGCAGCTGTTCCAAACAGGGAGTCAGTAGCTTAACATGGCCACCAGGTGTCACTGGAGTCAAAGCCCCATTTAAACACATCACTTTCATTATGTTTTATAAAGATTATAGAATAATTCACTTGTTTGTGGTACCAACAATATTGGTTCCTGGTATTCTCATTCTATGTTAAGATATATTTGTCATCCCCTCTCTCTCTCTCTCTCTCTCTCTCTCTCTCTCTCTCTGTAGGACCTGGTACAGGCCGAGACATCAACGGCGCTGCCTGTGTATCTCAATCACTGTGGCTCCTGCTGACCTCCTTCGCCTGCCTTCTCCTCAAGTGTTAATACCACTCCGTCCTGATCCTCCTCCTCTTCCTCCCCCTCTCCCCACACCCTGTTCCCTCCCTCCCGCTGTCCGTCCCTCCCTCCATCTCCCTTCTGTCCTTTCTTCCTCCCCCTCCTACTTCTCCTCCCTGTCCTCTTCCTTCTCTTCCTCCTCCTCTTCCGGCTCACCGACATCCTTATTGCTACCTTATTACCACCTTTACCGCCCTTTCAGACTGTTTGCATCATGATACAAAAACCTTACGTGCTCTCGGGCGCTGCTTACAGATATTATGAAAAGTAATGGGTCATGAGTAAAGATGTTAGACGAACGACAAGAGAGAAAAAAAAAGAAACAAAAGCGGTGAAATGAAGGACACAACAAGCAAACAGTTCTCTTTTAAAGAAATGCATTGCTCTTTTTAATTCGTATGCACTTCTCTTTTTTTTCTGCTTTACCTTGTCTTTTTGGGGGTGTGGGGTCGGGCTGGGGATTCGTTGTGTTTTTGTCCTGAGGCGCCCCTGCTCACAGGGAGGCCAACAATCATTTGTCTCTAGACGTACTGAAGACATGAGATATATTTCGTCTTACTCCCATTATGTTAACTTAAATTGTAGTTTTAATCAATGAGTGTTTAACCAGTGCATTAATGAGCAACATACAAAGTATCTGCCAAATATACATACAATATACTGTAGATTTGAAACTAACACATACAGAAATCAGAGGGAGAAAACAGCTGATTGTGTAAAGAGAGTGAAGCTTGATATTAAAAGTCTGTACAACCATAACCTGAGGCTACTACATTGATCTCATATATGTAAAGCATTAGCAGGGTGTCTCTCCAATCAGTGGCAGTGTTTCTAGATGCAGCAAGTCAGTCGGTTCGTTGCCATTCAGCCCAGAAACTGTAGGATGCAGTGAGCAGAATTGACTTGATCCTAACTGAGCTAAACCATGCAGAGAACACAACCTGAGGAAACGAGTTTATCTGATGATGGATGTCTACATCCTCATTCAGTGGCTTTTGCAACCACTCGCCTTTATTCCAAAAGAATCCCTCTGTTCCTTTTTTTCTTTTTGTCTTTTTCGCAGCAGGACTTTCTCTTAAAATACAAAGAAACACAGTAGGTTATAAACGACTCGTACTGTACAGAGTTTAAAAAAAATAAATAAAAAAAAACATTTTGTATTTCTCTATGATAAGACGAACCTGTTCTGCCGCTGGAACAACAGGAAACAGAGGAGATTGTCGCAGTGTGTGTGTGTGTTGCTCGTCCGATGACCAACCAACCGTCCCGCGCAGTGTGTGGCGAGCTGCACAGCGTTTAGCTATGTATACTGTACCACAAAACAGTGTTGGCTTTTAGTTTATACGTTTTAGGATCATTCTTCTATACTGCTGGAATTGGGATTAAAAAAAAAAAAAAGTATGACACCAATGAATGACTCACTTTTTAGTTTTTCTCTTTCAAAGAAGTATGTGTGTTTTAATATGAAATGATACAGAAAAATTCATAATATATTGATATTGAGGTTATTTTTTTCTGTCTTTACCTCATTCATTTTAGTTCTGTATATATATATGTATATATATACTTGAATCCAATGTCCTTAGACTATATGAAAAGGCAAATTTTATGTCTCCATGTTTCTGAATAGGATTGCATCTTCTTCTTTTTTTAATTTTTTTTTTTTTTTTTTTTTTTTGGGGTGAGGATGAACAACTTGCAGATCTGGCAACCCTGTTCTTTCCTGTGAACTGAAGCCCATGACACGATGTTTAAAAAAAGTAAATAAATAAAGATCTAGCGTTTAAAAAAAGAAAAAAGAAGAAAAAAAAAGATAGTTTTGTGCAGTAATTATTGTACCTATCCTTGAGATAACACAAGTGCTGGCTTACACGATGTAATAGGGAAGGGAATATTATGTGTAACTTGTAACGCTTCTCCATGTACCAGGAATTTAGTATGAGAGCTGCAAAGAAAGCAAAAC
This sequence comes from Selene dorsalis, assembly GCA_900303245.1. Taxonomy (NCBI): domain Eukaryota; kingdom Metazoa; phylum Chordata; class Actinopteri; order Carangiformes; family Carangidae; genus Selene; species Selene dorsalis. The sequence continues at coordinate 6,860 of OMNW01012194.1, read as the reverse complement.
GATGCTTGTTCCCCTCAACGGCCGCCAGGGCCTCTGTACTGATGCCTCTTTAACAAAATAATACCATTATATTACATGTCCTATATGGCAAATTTTCTGCCCACACCTTCGCCACTACTTTGGCTAAACACTCTTTATCTTCTCCACAGACAAAACGATCACTACATGAGTTAATATTTTGTAAAAACTCACAAGACGACCGTTCAGACAATGCAGTTCTTTCAGGAAACAGCTGAAAGGACACTGCTGAAACTGTGCACTATTAGCTGCCTTTCTTTATTTTGACCTGCTTTATGGTGACTATTAACGTATGGGCTCCGGCGCCTAGTTTGGCTGCATCACTTGGATGTGTGTTCACGTCTCTGCTTCTCTGTAACAGCCAAGCCGAGACAGTTCCAGTACTGTAAAACACACGTGTAATGTATGTCATCCTTGTCATCGCACGGTGAAAGACGTGTTTTCTTTGTAAATGCTTCTGAGGCCAGGGCTGTGTGACATTGTAGTGTTGGCGGTACCATCCGTTCCAGTCTGATTTGCGTGTACAGGCGAGTACAGGCACAATTTCAATCAAAAACTGAAGCATTTAAAACCAGATTTCTGTCCTCTCTATCAGTCACAACAAAAATAATATCTCACAATCAGATATTTCTGTCGAGGAAGTAAAAGAAAGCTGCTTTCTGTTTGTGCTTTCATCATCTTACACATGCTTTTTTATTCTTTTTTGTGTTTCTACAACTGAACAAGTAACTCTGGCATAGCAACTTTAACGTGGATTAACTTGACTCCTGATGTTTTTGTACTGTATTGGTATTTCTGCTTTTTAGCCACTGACTAACCCGTACTTGACGATGCTAGTTCATCAGCAGCAGCAGCCATTTTACTGTAGTCACATGAGAATGACGTGGAAGCCGTGGTGAAACTCTTCATGGTCTGTTTGCATGAGAGCAGTCTGTGCTACACGTCTAATCCAGTAAATCTGTCTGTCTGTCTTGGTGTGTCGCATTTTCAATAAAAAAATATATATAAAAAATAAAAAAAAATAACTCAGGGCAGAGCAAGGCTGTGGTCGTGAGCAGATTCCTTAGACAAAAACAGACTGTCCTCAGCGTTTATTTTAACCTGCTTGAGATGCATGATGGGTAGAGAGGCCGGTGCAGGAGAAGTAACTTGTCATTCATTGTCATTTGGGAGATTCTCAAAAATTCACCAATGTGGATGTCCACGCAGGTTAAAACCAGCCAATAAGCACTTACTAATGAACAGAGACCACTTAATACAAAAAAGCCATGGAGCTCTGACTTATCCTTAAAGCAGAAAATGAATAAGAAATAACAGTATTTCCGTTGCTGATAGAGACCAACCAGCCAAGCCTATGCTGTACGGACGCAGCACCAACCCCTCTGTAGACAGACCTGGATATCTACTGAAGACTGTAGATACAGCTTTCTAGTTTACTATCAATCATTGCCTCAAAACATCATCGTCGCTTCACTGTACAAAAACTGGCTTACGTGTGTGGGCGTGTGCTCATTAGATTCACCACATCCTTATTAACCAACCTGAGGAGTTACATACATATACATACATACATACATGAGGCATGAGATACATGATGAGTTGGCCGAACAGCTAACTTTCTACTTTCCACCGAGCTATATGGTTACAGTGGTAACCCCTCTATTTCAAGTTTAGACTCTTTTTTGTTTTTCCTTTTCCTCCTTACTTGTGTGTATATACAGTATGATGTTTCTACAATAGAATGTTGTAAAGTCAGCAGATCCATAAGATCATGTTTATACAGCTCAACATTTAAAAATTTAAACAGCAAATGTAACTATCATGTTTGTACTTCCCTTCCCTTTGTCATGGGAAAAATTAAGACTCAATCATGGATTATGACGCAGCAATGTCCTGGACGTTTTTTTTCCCCTCTCTTTTACTTTATTATGGCATAAGGTAATTGCAGTCAGTTTCTAAAAAAAAAAAGAAAAAAAGAAATGTAATAAAAGGTATATGAGAAAATGTTCATAACACAAAATAAAGTTGTTTGAATTCAGTGTTCTGTATTTGAATGTGACTTGAGATGTTGGGGCAAGTGCTGTTTATATTTGTTTCTTTATTTTTTTTATTTTATTTTATTTTAATTTGGTTTTTTTTGTTTTTTTTTTGGTTTCTTTTGGAGATAGCTTGGAACACACAGAAACTTAATGGCACTGTTGTGTTTATCACCATGTAACATGCAAATAAAATATGTATTGTTATAAATGTCTCTGGAAGACATTATTGTGCTCAGAAAAAGGGAGAGACAAAAAATAAGTGTTGTTACCACCACCACCACCACCACAGATGGATGTGCCGTACGCTGACCACAATAAAATCCCAAGCAGCTGCAGTTAAAGGTTTGTCCACTAGGTGTCACAATAAACCAGGTTATGTCGCTGTTGGTGTTGGCACAAACACATTACTCTGCGTCATTGTTAACCTCTGACTCTGAAGGTGAACAGGGGATTGTAACAGTGTTAAAGGTTAGAAAATGAAGAACAGATTCTGGCTCCAACCCTAGTGCCTGCTGGGAAAATAAACAAGGGACATGGACACTGTCCTGGAGCAGCTGCTGAGAAAGTCTCAGACTGAAATGTCTAACCTGCAGAAGTGGCTTATTCGTTATATATTGTATATTAACAGTCAGATAAAGAGAAAACCAGCTTCATTTTTTCATTAGTGTTGCACAAAAAGAAAAAAAACAACACTCAAAAGAAAAATTGAAAGTTGATGACTGGATTTTCTTCTTCCACCTTGGAGATAAGAGTGTATCGGGGGCAGGGAGGGGGAAGGAGAGAGTGTGCAGCTCAACTCAGAGGGAAGAAGGTGATGAAAGAAACTTTGCAGAAACTTTATCCTCAGTCTGGAACTTGCTGGCTCAGCAAATGAGCTTCATTAGTGTAAAGGTCACACAACTTTTGTGCGACTGGAGTTGGTATTTATGTTAACCTTGGTGTTATTATTATTTATTTCACTTCATTTTCCCTGAACCATGCTACAGCATTGTGACAGGAGGCGCCTCACCTTCATCTGCACATGTTTTTGTGTTATGCTAATGTTTCATTCTGTCTCATCTTCCAATAATTATCTCATTCTAATATCTGAGATATACAAGATGAACAAGTTATTACTGACATCCATAAAATATGCTATTAGAGTCGTTTATACAGACCAGGTCTCCCCTGTGTCATGTTAGGATCTTTTCCAGAAAGGATCACAAAATAGATTACGCTTAAAATCTCTTATGTCAGTATGTCAATAAATGAATTTAGTGTGCAATACAGCTGCACAGTCCCAATAAACGTGGAAATGAAAGAGAATACATGGGTAAAAACAAAAAGTAACCTAATGAAATAATAACAATTCAAATTAAATGATGGTGATGGACCTGCAGGCTTTGATCACCTGAATGAGTTTCTTGAAGTTCAAAGCATCTTTTACAGAGATCAGGAGCATGGGAAGCTGATGCTCTGATGATTTTTTTTTTTTTTTGTGAACTGAAGGAACGACCAGGAGCAAAGGGGACATGTATAAATACGTGAGATGGTGCAAGTCCATGCAAGGTCTGGTAAGTCAAAAGAAAAGCTTTAAAATCAGCTCAGGGCTGAACTGGGAACCAGTGAAGAGAAACCAGGATGAGTGTTACTTCATCCTCTCTCTCTCACTCTCTCTCTTTTTTTTTAAGTCTTTTTAAAGATTCTGCAGCAAAAGCTGAAGGCCTCAAGCACAACTAGGAAGAGCAGGGAAAAGGGCATTGTAGTAATCATGTGGGGAATAAGAGCTAAAATCTTGGTTTCAACATTACTTTTTTCTTTTTTTTTAAAGACTCTGCTTTGATATGAGGCTGATGAAATGTCAGACATGATTGAAAAATGGCTGCCGAGGTCCAGCTCTCACTAAATGACTGACCAGCATTTAAAAGCAGAACGTTTTTACCAACTTGATTTCTGATATACAAACTTCTAAATGTAGGATTGTCTGGGGCACAAACTCCGACAACTCAGAGTTTGGTTTTTTTTGTCACCTGTCATATGTAAAGTTGAAAATAAATAAATAAATCATTAGCTTCACCAAAAGCACTTAGACATAAATTTCTACGACTTCGGTGACGTCACTGCTGTGCCACTGCCGAAGTCGTTGTTCGTGTGAGTAAATGAACGTATTTTATACTAGAAATAAGGTCCAGGTTGCAAAAAATGAAACTTCTCCTTTAAAGATACCCAGTGAAGAGTCTCATATTAATGTGGATGAATCTACATGACTTGTTGTTTGTGTGTCCATTTTCAATAAATAAATCACACACACTCCTAAAACTGCTCACAAAAAGTTTGTCTGGAGCCCTGACGCACGAGCCAGGTAAGCGTCTTTACGACAATACACACTAGAGCTCATGGGAAATGCAGTCTTCATTCCGGCAAAACATGAAAGTCCCCCTGAGGGGCTTTAATGTTGAGCAGACAGAAATGAGAAAAGAAAAACACGCTGTAAAATGTAATTTTGATCCTTACTTATAATAAAGAGTGATCTTAACTGATGTCTAATCTGTCAGTCTAGCGTACACTTGGTTAATACAACTTGTGAGGATTAACCATTCTCAAAGAAAGATGGCGACAATGCACCTTTAAAGCTGGTTCTCGCCATGGATCGATGGTCGCCACCCGCCAAAAAACATGGAAAAAAGAAGAAGAAGAAGGAGGAGTAGGAGAAGGAGGAGGAGAATAAGAAGAACCATCCTCTGGAGAACAGAGTTTCACTTGGCAACATTTGGCAAGTGCACTTTCTGCATGAGACGTGGTGCAATATATCTTAATTATGTTTTTAATCTATGTATGCGTGCGTGAACGTGAGTAAGGCTGCGCAAGTAAATTTCATTGTGTCCTGCACAAGGACAATGAAGAGTCTTTGAATATGAAGAGTTGTTCATTTCAGCTTAAACAACTTTTGTTAGTGTATGTGTATTACCCAGAATGCTGACCTAGAGCCTTTCAAGACACTTTGATACTTCACTTGTATAAAATATATATCAAATATAAAACTTTTTTTTCAAGTGAGGCTTATAGTCTTGGGAGAGAAACAAATGTTTATTTTCTTTATTGTTTTTTTTGTTTTAATTTCATAGCTGACAGTCTAGAAAGAGAGAGAGAGGAAACAGGGATAGAGGAAGAGAGAAAGTGAGAGTGGTGGGGTCTATGATGTGCCCCCATCCCAGAAATGAACTGTGGATGTTGCAGTATAATGTGAAACTAAGTGATTTGCGCCTTAACAACACAGTTTTAAACAAACTCCACAGTTTATGATGGTAATTGGCACATTTGCTTTATTTTGAAAACAGACATTGAAACCATTTTTATTTTTTCATATTTTTTTTTTCTCACAAGTTTGAACTCCTTGATAAGGTTGAAACTGGACATTGCACTCACTGGAACATAGGAAAAGTATTTTTTGTTTGCTCGTTTGTTAGATTTTTCTTTTTTCCTTTTTTTTTTTGTAACATCAGTGCAAGAGTAATTTTTCCAATTCATATAAACTGTCATAACAACACCAAAGACATCAAAAAGAAGCCGCCACACCTCTTAAGTTTTTGTGACTGCGAAAAAGTTCCTCTCAGAGGGAGAGTTCCCATCATGCATCTGGTTCGCTGGTTCATGCTACTGTTCTCACGTTTGGTTTGGCAGAACACAAATCGTCATATAAGAGCCAGTTACATCAACACTATAGCTGATTTCTATAGTTTTATTATATGATCATGTCATTCAAATGGCAACAGGTCCTTTACTGTAAATGTGAGTAAACAGAGAGTTTGTAAAAGGGGTGTAAACCAAGCTTGAATGACTCAAGCAGAATAGAGAGAGAGAGTGATAGTCTTGTCCTATATGTGTTTTTTTGGATTGAGGATAGAGCTGCTCAACTGGAAATGTCACACATTTAATTATACATTCTATTTTCCATCCAATGTGAGAGTACATTTCGTATTTTTGCTGTGTTCTCAATACACTTGTACCGTGTCGAAAACTGGAGTTGCATTTCAAAACCCGGTTTTGTTTTTTTTGTGCGTGCATTTTGCAGAACTGACTTCATTTGGAAAATGTGTCAAAGAAAGTGCATTGCAGTGCAAAATTAAGGACACTGCACTGGCAACGCATTTTAAATGTGTAAATATCCAGTTGGGAGCCATATTATTTCACTTACATTAAATAGTGAAGATGTATACCAAATCAAATCCTCCTCCCCATCACCAAGGTAACAATCATGTTTCACTATCATCAACAACATCATCATCATCATCATCATCATCATCATCGTCATCATCATCACCACTTCCTCATAGTATTAGCTTGAGCCAAAAAACTTCACGCTGGAAACTCCCCCAACATGAGAAAATCATTGCCACACAAAAAATGACAAACAAATAGAAACGGACTGCCTTCACATCGGGAAGGCAAAGAGCAACCTTTTTAGATTTTTGTTTTTGTGTTATTCTTCATACTCTTAATTCTGCTTTCTTTAGGTTAGACTTTGCTTTAGTCATCCTTGGACTCGGTGGCCTCCGCTGCTCCATCTGCCGGGGTGGCCTCCTCTTCTTTAGACTCCTCTGCAGCATCTGAGCAGAGGGAGGGAAGGAAGGGGAGGAGGAGAGGAGAGGAGAGGGAGAGAGAAAGGCAAAGGGAGGGGAGGAAAAATGGTTGGAGGGTTGGAAAGAAGAGGGGCATGATAGATAAAAGGTGAGTTGGAGAGAGGAAGAGAGAAAATTAGCATGTGAGTGGAGGTTTTTACATTGTGAGGGGGGATAATAAAGCTGGATCTGGGTCCTCTGAAAT
>OMNW01012192.1:0-10662 GCA_900303245.1 Selene dorsalis | reverse complement strand
GGGGGGTGCGCAATGAGCCTCTAAATGCATCTAAGCAGTGCCAGGTTTATTTGAAGAGCGAGGAGTGCTGGCTTGCATGGTTTTCCTTCCTCAGCCACAGACCTCTACTTCACCAAACCTTTTATGAAACATTTTAAATGGGACGTGGCTCGAGGCTGCTCTAAATAGGATGAAATATTGAGGGTGCTCAGATTCTGCATAAACCCCTGCACAATTAATATCAGAGAGCAATGTGATTAAAAATTAACAACAACAACTGCTGCTGCTGCTGCTGCTTGACTTTGGGTAAGATATTTCTGTAAATGTACACATAAAACATAACTGAAGAGGTCCAGTGGGCAACAATCTGAACCTAGAAACTGTTTTAGTTCTTGTTCAAATGTCGGGTTGCTCAGCACAGAACAACATTTAGTTAGTGAGGAATCACTGCACTGCAGACCTAAGAAGAAGTAGTTCATGTAGACATGTCTTTGTAATAGTTGAACAAGGAAAACTTGTGTTGATTGGAAAGGCAAGATATATGATGGTATGAACGGGGGTCAATACATTCTGTGTAACACAACTAAAACACACAAGATACAAGATACATACATTTTGTAGTAGAAAACCTTTGACTCTCCCGTGGTTGCAGCTAAGATGAGGTGCTTGTCCAGTACATCCAGAATGTCGTTGCAGATTGATTTCAGCTCTTTCTCAACCTGCCGATCAAAATACACAAAACCACAACCGTCAGCAACCTGCACGGCCACACAATCCATCTTCACATATTACAAAGATGATTCTGTTACAACTTAAAGCAGATTTGTTGTGAAGAAACGCTGCTGAGGTTCCAGCGAGTCCAGTCTGAGCTGGCAGTACCAGCAACAGTTAAAAAAGAGAGCAGAGAAACAAAGGACAGCTTTTGGGGCAGTCGCCATGGAAGCATTTTGTCAGTGAAAAGCCGACTGGGTGTACTGTGCCTCGGTTTCAGGGTCAGTGTCATTGTCAGCCATCCAAGTCTGACATACTTATCACTACGAGAGGAAATGTCCTTGTAAATAATAGAGCTTTTTCTTTGGATGCTGCTTTTACCCTATGGAAGCAGAGCAGCCAGTGATGACTACAATTTATCGGCTGGTAACTCAAACGTGTGACACTTGTTTCCTCTTCCAATTCCAGCAGTTTTAATTAGTTTTAGCCAGAAATGAACACATTTTTAATCATCCCAAATTTAGTGTAAATTTAATTTACACTGGCCACCAGGAAAAAGCCATATGCTGCACTCCAAAGTCTGACATGACAGAAAATCATTTTAGTACCGTCATAAAACATCAATAACAATAAGTAACAAAATTTTTACTTTTAAAGAATCAGCTTCACATTTTGAGAGGATGACAAAGCATTATTTTTTGACTTTGCCTTGATACCGAAGTTTCACAGTAGCACTTCGACCTTCACTCTGTGGCCTCAAAAGTAAGCAACACCTAAAAGTCAAGGTACTAAATAAATTCAGAGATCCAAACTCACTAAACCAGCAGGAGAAATTAACACTAACATCCCATCACTAATCTAAACCCAGCTCTTCCTGACAGATGATAACAGAATGAGATTTCAGACCATGTGATGAATCCCCATTATAACGGTAATCACGACATGTTGAATTATTTGTATTTTATATCATGTTGCCACAGCTGAAGCTGCAATTTAAGAAAACGCAGCGGATAAAGGCCAAGACTCGGGTTGCTGCACTTTATTCAGGCAGCACATTCATGATGACAAAGACCGCGTCAGTCAAAGACAGTTGCATGATGCCAAAGCTGGTCTATGTTAAGAGACAAAAAAAAAAAACAAATTTCACACACTGCAGCGTAGATGAAATCCATTCTCCTACATCAAGTCATATCCACTCTCCCCACCCTCCTCACTGAGTGACTGGAGGGCTGCTGCGCTCCGCTGCACTCAGTAGTACTGCCACTGACAAAAGTTTCTCTGCAGCAAAAATGAAGAAAAGGTGGTTTTAAGTCCCTTCATGCTCCCTGCCTGCCTCATTATTTCACTCAGACAAGTGTTGCTGGGCTGTGAAATCTCACCGTTTCCTCAGTGGAGAAGAGCTTAAAAAGTGTTACCACAGAGGGTGAGGCATCTCTGGCATCTTGCCTATGGATATGGAAATTAGATCATCTAAGTGTACACCAGCTTCACATACTGGGAACTTCAGATCAGTTTAACTGGGTGTTTTTGGGATCTAATATGTCCCATATTAGATCCCAAAAACACCCAGTGGCATGAAAAACCAGAGTTTCCCACCAAACCTGTATATGACTGTGATGTTCTGTATCAAATCTGTTGAAACATTAGCACAGGGAGTGATTTCATTGCACTAAATGGTGATAACAAAACTGAATGTCCACGACTCAAAGCTTTGAGGTTCTCAAAAAAGAGCAAACATATTTCATCATCTACATTATCTATCATTTGGCCCTGAGGACATTTTCTTAGGTTGTTTGCGATGGGGGAAAAAACATGTTGAAATGCTGCATAAACATCTGAATTGTCACTATAAAACCTCGCAGCTGTATCTGAAAAGACGCAGCTTCACAACGATTACAATTGGTGAGTGTAAGCAGTTAGTATATTTAGGTTTAAATAACAATGTCTGACCGTTTTTCTGTATTCTCGGATCATCTTTAGTTTGTCTTCTCCGCCTTTGTTTTCTTCTTTCTGTTCGAGGCTGCTGATTATCCTCCAGGAGGCTCTTCTGGCTCCGATAACGTTCTTGTATGCTACAGACAGCAGGTTCCTCTCCTCCACCGTCAGCTCCACGTCCATGCTGGCCACTTTCTTCATTGACTCCACCATTTCTAAAAGACATTGAAGGTGAAAGGGCATCAGAGACGAGTCTCTCGAGCTTTGAAAAAACCTGAACAAATCTTGTTGATTTGCACGAGAATGTGGAAGTAAACACATCTACTTCTTGTTCATTTAATATTCTCTTACTCTTCACAACAACAACAAAAAAAACCCCTCTCACAGACAATTAGTGATACAGCCAGGTCAGAGTTGTTAAATGGCAGCAATGAAGTCGTTGCAATTAGTGCCAAACAGACATGTCCAATACTATTATTTGATTCAGCTTAGCACGAGCCCAGAGTAAAAGAGATTCGGTTTCTGAGGAGAAATGCATGTGGTGCATTCACTGATTTACTCAATTGAAAGTGAGGACATCCTCCTTCCATTAACAAAGTTAAAACCACAGTGCAGAGCCTTGAAAGGTTTCTGTCATCGTCAGGACTTTATTAATGGAGTGCCTGGGACACCGCCCAAGTCTATACCCTCCTAACGCTGATATGGACGCCTGTGGTGGCACGATGAGCCAGGACAATGCACCGGAGGCCCCAGCAAGATCAAATGCGATTTGTCTTTTTTTTATATCGCTTCTAAATCTCACATCTTCACGGTGACTTGATGTGACATGGTGTGAAAAATGAAAATAGAGACCAGGGATGAAATGGCAATGAAAACAATTTTAAACCCGGCTCGGAGAGCAGCCGCTCATCACCACAACATGCAGTTCCCCCTGGGGAGTGACATAAAACAGACACAATACTGAGCCTCTTTCTCCAAATCACATGGTGCAGTTCAAGGAGGGACTGCAGGAACATGAACACATAAATCAATTAAAATGGATCTCAAATTGTCAATATTATATCTCTATTGCTATATTTCTATTAATCTTTCTAGACAGAATAAAAAAAAAATACATACAGCAAAGAACATTAAAATGGAACAACACATTCTATGGGATAATATACTGTCTACTACACACAACAGACAGCATCATGTGTTAATGAAAATGAAAGACAGAAAAAAATGGCCATCTTTAAAGTGGTGGTTAAAACAAAAGCCTGGCTCAAGCTGCAGAGGGGTCACACCTTCCATGCTAAGCATAGTAGCCTGTAGGTAAGAGCAGTTTGCCAGTCATTTGGCTTTTAACTTCACAGACAGGGCGTTATCTGTTGCAGCCAATAGCAGGGTTCTACGCAGCATGCTGGCGAAACCTGATATGCGATGGTTACAAGCCAGGAGGAGCACTATGCTGCTTTGATCACTTTACCCTCCAGCCTGGCCTGCACTCCAATAAACCCAATGACCTTTCTCTGCCTTTTTTTTTTTTTTTTTTTTTTTTTTTTTGCATTTTCTCAGGATTTTGAAGCTGCTACAGAACCAATAAACTGATCACAGTCATTTCAAAGATTAAACATGTCCCCAGTGATGCATGCATGCACAACCTGTGACACATCCTCTACAGGCACACACAGGGGTGTAAGATGAAATAATGGTCTCCAGCCAGACTTAAACCAGGGATGTTGCAGCTGAACAGTAGACTACTCATCCTAGACCACAGGACACCTGATCACCCCCCTGCTCTTTCTTTATCCTTGATTTTTGAGGGTATTCTTTGGAGGGCGGGACATGAGCTGAGTGGTAAGACTTGGTACAATAAACACTGCAGCACAGCTAAAACACAATGCAGCCCTGTCCAGTGGACATTAGGGGTAAGGATTTTATGGCTCCATAACACAATAGGACCCCGCTGGAGCTTGTCAGGGTTGTTGATGAATAGCAATTATTTAACAATTATTCAACTAAATATTCGGCAAGCTGCAGTGAAGAATTTGGACATAAAAGGTTATTTTATGCATCGTTCATCAGGCAAATGGAGCTGTGAGAACACACTGTTGACTATTATTCACACAACTTTTTTTTTTTAAAGTGTCAGTGTCTCTTTACATCAGGGGAGAGGCTGCGGCACAAAGGGAAAGCAGTCACTGTGGATAAGACGCTATGCCAGACTGATGGTCCAGACTGAGCAGAGCCTTCTCTGAAGCTGACACACCTTATATTTTTTCTGATTTATTTAAAAATGGCATTTCTGATGCAAGCAGTGAAGAACGACTATGAAAATGAGAAAGCCTTACTACGAGCTTAAAGGCTGGTAGTGTAGAAATGTCTACTGAATCAGCTGTAGGTGATCACTAGATAATTATCACAATCAGCTATTAATCATCTCAGTAAGAATACAACACTATTCCTGATTGCAATTTCCAAATGAGCTTGAGAGTTCAGTGTTTTTGGCTGCCAAGTCAAAATTCATCAATCCTCCACCAGCAGGCTTCTTATTCAATGTGTGTTTTGGGCATAAAATGACGCAACACAATGTGTGGTCAGAGTCTTGCTGTGTCATGTTATTCAATGAAGGATCTGCATTTGTTAGCACTCCAAAGCGTTCAAGCATATATGTGTTGACCCCAGTGGTTTTCCACATATTGCCTACTCCATCACAAAAACCACTCAAGGCAGTCTTTGATACAAGTCAAATGGAGCTGTCACTCATCAGAAAGGAAATAACCCTGCCATTACATTCAGAATCTATATTGTTTCTGTGTTTTTAAGCAAAAATGTCAATAAAACAATGTTTCTTCTGAAATATTTAGATTGGCTGCTCTTTTTTTTTAACTGAATATCTTGGTAGGAAAAAAAACGTTGAAGCCATTATCTCAGATTCAGAAACATAAACAAATGATAAAGAAATTAATCAGATTACTAGATAGTGTACACAACATTGTAGCAGACTTACATTCAGACAAAAAAAATACACTGGTAGCTAAAACATTGGACATTCATTTATTAAGTTGTTACAATATTGGATTATTCTTATGGCATTATCTGATGGCTCCGTTTCTGTTTTAATAGCGCACAGACTAAAAGCAAGAAATAAATGGCGACTGAACCAAAAAACTATGGAACCAAAGACTAGAACATGCTAAATAATAGAAAGGATGACTGTATAGGTAAATCAAATCTACTGTATATTCACCATCAGTGAACAGCTCAATAAGCCAAATCTTCCAGTCAATTTACCAAACACTGAAGCCAAAGAAAAGTTGGCTGAACCGACTTCATTCAACCAATCACATCGCAGCACAACTCACTAACCCGCCTACTTCTGTACCCTATTGGTCCTGCACCTATCAATCAATTAACCACACGGTCGCATGGCCATCCTGGCCTCATTAAAAAAAAAAACAGCAGGAATATAAAGTTAAGTTTTCACAGTTCGTAGTTCCAGAGTTGAACGGCTTCATGTTTATCTGTAAGGAATCCACCTGGCAGAGGGAGGGCGGGTTGATAAACAGTGGTGTCACTCTCACATTCCGCATGTAGGCAACACCATAAGAAGAACGTGATCAAATGCATATTTTCCAACGATCAAAAACTAGTTGGCAAAGCTAATACGAACCTCTCACCAAATTACATGTTAGCATCAACTGTGGTTTAGTTTTCAGATAAATTCTCGTTGCTAGTCGTAGCACGGACACTTCGTCGGTGGACACCAAGCAATTCACAGGGTGCGCAAGTCATGTTTGATGGGGTGTGGACGTTTGCAGTGCCGCTGTATTTTTGAATGGGAGTTTGGCGTGACGCGTGTCGGGGCTGAAGAAAGGCTAGCCAGCTAGTTAGCAATTTAGGTAGCCTGCTAACTACCGCTAGCCGGGGGCTAGCCCAGCTCACCACGTAACATGAATGGTAACCAGACACCAAAGCACCCAACAAAGCACGGCGTGACATTTTCCTACAGCACACGGCTCTACTGCCGGACACAAGTAATTTAAACGTCCAGCGGTTCGCTCGGCTGAAGAAATCTCCGCCATTTTGTCTTCTCTCACCCAACAAATCCATACTGACTGCTTTACCTGCGTCTCCAAGCCCCCTGCGCAGGGAGACTGTGGGGGGAGAGGGGCCAGGCTGTCTGCACTGGCCGTTATCTATGTGGAGCCTTACCATCGTATCTCTCCGCTTGTTCGGCGAGTTTTGCCTGGTATACTAAGTTTTCTCTATCCGCCATGGTGCTCGGGTGTTTGGGGCTGTTCGCAGCGTCCCGGTGGAAAGGGAAAGAATATCGACTGGCTCGGCGATTCCTGGTGGTGGATCAGCAACAGCACCGTCGCTCTGCTGAATCGAAGACCCACCGGTGTCACTGGCGTAAAGATGGCGTCGCTGCTCCATCCGGGAAACCCACGCAGCAGTCCACAGTAACGCCTACACCCTCGTGCCAAGTCCTGAAATAAAATCACCCCACAAAACTCGGTAGAAATACGGATTAATTCACTGTAAAGAAATATTTACTAGACATAACAGCTCAATAATTCAGCTCCCATGAAACTCCTCCATTCGGCATACAGATGTAATTTAAAATTAAATTTTTAATTAAAAAAAAACATCTTTATTTTTAAAATTAAACATTTTAAGTTATTGTTGGCTCCTATTCAATTTCTTACATCTTCAGTGTAACAGAAATTTTAATCTATATGCTTATGATAAGTTAAAATAATTTTTAGTAATTTTATGATACATCCTTTGATGAGATATTTTAGGACGATTTCAAATACATTTAATAACATTGTACAATTGGATTTTCCCTGAAATATTTCAAACTTTTTAAGTGGATAGAATTAAAATGGAGGTTACAAGCCTTTGCTTGTTTTTACAATTAACCTATTTCCTAAGGAAATATAGCCTAACTGCTAATTACTGTGATGGGATACATGCAGTAATTCTCATAGTAACATACAGTATGTGACAGCATGTAATGGCAATGCATAGGATCTTAGCCACACTACTGTCTGATTATAATGTAACAATTTAAAACATAATCAGACCACCTTCTGTTCTGAGTGCCCATAGAAAAAATGTTTTCTGTTGAATATTAGCAAACTGAGACTATCAACTTGAAAAAGATGGGATCGCTTGTAGATGTAGGGGTGGAGTGAAAAGCTAAATCTGCACACTTCTTTTCTCCAATTCAGCATTAACATTAACAACCTGTACTAAGTGTAATTAAAAGAAGTAACTTCACACCTATGAAGATAGTTACCTAAAGCCCAAACTGACAATTCGGTATATATTTATTGGCTAGGTATACCACATTACTACAGAAAATGAAATTTAAAAAATGTTTTAAACAAATTTGAAACTTCAAATAATATATTTTCATAGCATTTTTTGACATATTGTACAGTCTCTTAAAAATAAATCCTATTTTTGCTTCTTATAGTCCTCTTCAGACTCAGGGTGACATGGCACAAAGCAAAATTATTCGATCATTGCAAAAAACAAACAAACAAAAAAACATTATTTGGCATGTTGTGTCTTGAGCTGTGAAGGAGATAAGGTGCATATTGTAGAATCATCAGTGGTATTTAAAACAGAAATAAAAAGTAAAACAGACACACATTTCTTAAGTATTCATTGGACTTTGGAGGAATGTCATGACAATGAAATGAGAATATTTCTTTCTCAAAGGCAACAGTTAGTTGAAGTTCAGACATGTATCTGAATGCGATACCCAATTAACACTTTGCATACAGGCTTTACTACAAATGGAACAACAGGATAAAAACAATCTAGGGGTACCATCACAGATAGAGCAGCCCATGGAACTTATTTCCATGTGTGAAATTTTTTACACCCAATTGTTGTGGAAATTTTGCTGAAAATAACCACACTTGACATTGCATTTTGCATTTCATAGCCTTGTTTCTATATTTTTAAGTTTGTCATTTCAAATGACTGTTTTTTTACTCACTAAAATACCCCATAATGCCATATTTTGGCTATACCTTGCATCATATTTTAGATTTTTTATATTCAACCTCCCAGGAAGTACTAACACACCATATTTCTAGCAGCACACTTCATAGTCATTTCACTTTTTGTCACCAACAGTCATTCAATGTCACCTTTATACCCATGTATGCTCTATACTGGCACTCTAGTAGTGAATGTAGTTACACATGGCTGACTATTATCAGCATGTCAACCCGTTAAGTGATCAACTGAGCTCACAGTTCATCTTAAAGAAACATGCAGTGTGAGCATTTGAACAATAGCAGGTGTTTATTCATACATACAGTATATGGGGCTGCATGAGAGCTACAGTTTGGCTCAAATATCTTGATGAACATTTTTTAAAAATGGCATTAATGAAGCATACAATAAAATAATTTCCTTAAATTTGAGCCTCAATAACAAACAAAACAAATTAAGGGAACATTTTGCAACATATAAAACACTGTAAACTCCAAGACTACATTTTAGGGACATCTGGGGTCAGATGCATAAAAGTTTGATGTAGAGTTTTTAAGACTTGCTTCCTATTAGCAGAAATATGGATATGCGCTCTTTTGAAAACATTATGTTTTTGTGAATCTGTGTGCAGATGCATCAGCCTGATTTCTCCTCCCAGTTAACTGGAACAGGAAACACACATTTGACTATGCTCTACAAAACTTAAGGCTTGACTTAATACGACTGCATCTATAAACACAGGCACAGAAGGTGTTTGGTCTTGAGCTTATTTTTAGATTCTCTGCTTTACCGTATCACACTTATCTCCTCCAGGATATCATTCATGTGCTGGTTTGATGTGCAAGATGTTCACCATCTCAACATATGTTCCTTGTATGAAATGATAAATGAAATACTTTTGTTTGTTGGCATCATTCATACATCTGACCCCAAGACTTTGTTGGACTTGTAATTTGAAAAGCAAACAGTAAATCTATCTGTGTGAGATCTCTGGGAACAATTTGGCTTCACGTTCTTCTTTTTTTTTTTTTTTTAACATATCAAAAACAAAACTATGAGTGACTGAGCTGACTTCAGGCTTCATGACCAGTTCCTATTCAACTCATCTTTTCCAATCCATGACACATGAGGTAGAGAGGATGTAACTCAGCAGATCCTCCCGTGACTGACAAAAAAACAACTAATAACGTAGCTGGGGTTTGTCACTCACCATGTTCCTATTGTAGCATACTAGAAACATTCCCTGCATTCATGTACCATAGGAAAAATGATACACTTGATTTTCAGAGTTGGGAAGATTAAAGTACAACCCGACTGTCTCCTTTAAAATGTGAATAAAACTATGACCACAGGATGCATTTTTTTTCTCTCAAAAACAGTGTTATTGTCACTGATAACAGAGTTCATCAACAATATTGCCATTTACCACATTTTAAAACCATCTACTAACCACCTTACAAGTGTTTATTAGCTATGATGTTAAAAACAAAAAAAGACAACTCTGCTTTTGAGGCAAAAATAGCTCCCTGACAGCACATTCTTCTAAAACAGGACATTTCAGTTGAGAAATCTTTTAGTTTATTTTAATATATGACATAATACTCTGTGGGAATGTGTGTTTTTGTGTAAATCAAAGCTTGTGTTCTTACTGTGGAAAAACCCAAACCTTCACAGCACCTTGGTCGCACAAGAACTGACAAAGTGACATATTCTCTGTTTTACCATTTTAACATTAAAAAATGCAGAAACACTAGTGTTAGAGTGGATTTTTTTTTTCCCTAAAAACATTTGTGACTGATAAGGTTATAAAAACCACGCTGGAAGACAAAAATAAAATCACTCAACCTTTCTCAACTCATCCTCTGAGGCAGCCTCGGGGGATCTGTCCATCCTCTGTGACACGGCGATTATTTTGTTCTTTCATGCTGCTGCATTGGAAGTCATTCATGTTGGCGCTGAATAGTGTTTTAAAAGAGGAACATAAAAACAACAGGCACACAGTCTCTGGTAACAAAAAGTAAAAGAAAATCAAAT